>JAEIIL010027417.1:30157-41650 GCA_018905715.1 Drosophila lini
AAATGTATTAGGCTAATTTAATGTATTCACAGAATAAAACCGCTCCCCTTGAAGTCAACCTCTCTTCGGACCTACTTGTGTGGGGGAGTCGTTAAAGGCAACTCCATATGAAGCAAGACAACCGTCAAGAAACTCCTGAATCTAGCGATTGGCATTTTAAATTAGCCATATTTGACGGGAAAAAGGCGGATGTGGCATCATTTGTTGTTTACTTGATAAGCTAAATGCAAAATTTGTGACCGCTATTCCGCCCTCTCAAAGCCCTTTGATACTGCAACAGCGAGAAATAAAACAGATTTCTGGGAGGTTTTACCAACTCAACTCGTCGGGCAGTCCAGCGGCGGCGGACTAGCTTCCTAATGCCTGCATCCAGCAACAGCTTGATTATTGATCCAATACTGTTGCCCTGCACGGTAGAGTCCTCGATAAGGACCCATCTCTTGCCAGCCATGTTCTCCGACAGAGCTCCAAACTTCTTGGCCACCCCAAGCTGCGGCAGCTGGCAGATGGCTGGAAAGAACCGATGTTTCAGACTCACGAACGGAGTCTTTTATTTAATCTAATCAACAAAAAAAAAGCTTATTCATGAAAATCGTGATTGATTGTGCACCAGCTTTGCCGTTGCACTATTGGTGATCTCCACGACCGCCGCTTGTCCGTCGTAAATCCGAGTTTGTCACAGGATCGGATGCCACTGCGTTGAGAATCCGATTTGATCCACTTGTCGCCCATGACATTGTCGAAGATCTCAATCTGCTCCAGAAGTCCCAGAACCGTGCCAGCTCAAATGCCGTAATGTTGTTGTGTTCAATCAGACCGCGACCCTCGCCGAAGATGTACACACCACTTTTGTGACCGTTGTAGATCTCGTTCTTGGGGATGGTGGGATTGCTGTTGCAGGCTATCCAGACACCTTCAAGGTAAAGAATGGGCAAAGTTATTCGAGTGAACGCGGTTTTCGATAACTGGCCCAGACCAATCTCTTGCACATATTTCACAATTGACCACGTTGGGATTGGCCCCGGTCTTTACTTGAAAGCAACGATCCGATAGGCTAATTCTGTACGGAAAGATATACTTGATTGGAGCGAATGATGCAGTTATCCACGGTGGGTGACCAGTTCTCTCTCAGCAGTGCTTGTGATGCGACACCGTCAAGGTAACTTGGTGCCCTCCACGAACATCACCGCGGATCCGGCTTCTCAGCCACGTGCCAGGTGCAGCCACGTTCGAGTCAATGAACAAATGCTCGCCCTTGTAGTGACCGGCATGGAGGAAGAGGAATATCAGTGGACCGGGATGCTCGGTAGGGGCCACCTGCTCTTTATAGATGTTGACCGTCAGCAGCTGCGCTGGTGTTCGACAGTCCGGTTGAGGGAACGTTTCCACTCCATCAGATACGAGAAGTTGGCCAGCAGCACCCCCTCGGGCAGCTTGTACTGCATTTTTTCAGGTCCTGGCGTCGGGATGCTTCTCCTCCGCCTGGTCTTGTTCAGACGGTTGACGATCTCGTTAACTAGCTTCTCCAGCCTTACAAGCTGGCTCCAACGGCGTCCACCAGCACGTCGCTGGAATGTCCTCGATCGTTTGGCCGGGCTCAGACGCAGATGACCAGATCTCGTTTCCCGTGTATTTCTGTTTTTAATTTTAAACATTATTTTTTTTTATCGACGGATGTCTATAACAAATGTCACGCGGGGTGACAACCCTGCCAACCGGCAATAAAAATGGGCGCGTTCAGCACACTTCACAGTAAATATTTAACAAAATTGAGCACATCAAAGTTTATGTATGTGTTTAAATATTAGTTTGAAGAGTATAATCGTAAAGTTATTAAATTTTTTTTGTAAATCGGAAATATTTATTTGCTGAACGCACGCTCTGACACGTCATGTTCACGCGGCCTGTGAATGGCAACATCGAAACCATTCCCTGTACAAAAAGTGAAAACAAGATTGTTTCGTTTTGTATTAATTGTAGCACCAAATACAATTAATTAGGTTAAACTCGGGCATTTAGAGGCAGCGCCAGCACTAGACAACGTTCAGCCGGAATCATGGGTAAGCGGAGCCGTGGAATTGGAAAACGGCGAGGCCCTGGGTCTCGACAACACCCGCCGGTGACGATGTCTGGTCATAAAAATCGTACGTTCCCCCCTTTTTGTTGTTTTTGCTGCAGGTGGGGTGCTCAGCTACTTTCGAGGATTGCTCGGCTCCCGGGAGATGCGCATCTTGATCCTGGGCCTGGACGGTGCTGGCAAGACCACAATCCTCTACAGACTGCAGGTGGGCGAGGTGGTCACCACGATACCCACCATTGGCTTCAACGTGGAGCAGGTTACATACAAGAACCTCAAGTTTCAGGTGTGGGACCTGGGCGGACAGACAAGTATTAGGTGAGTGGTAGCGCGAGATAAGGGGATCATGTTATCTCCGGCCATCTGCAAGGATACAGTAGTTGCCGGGAGTTGCAGGCCGTCTATAATATATTTATTTTGCAGACCCTACTGGCGTTGCTACTATAGCAACACAGACGCCATCATATATGTGGTGGATTCGGCGGATCGAGACCGCATCGGCATCTCCAAGGACGAGCTGCTCTACATGCTGCGCGAGGAGGAGCTGGCTGGGGCGATACTTGTTGTGCTCGCCAACAAGCAGGACATGGACGGCTGCATGACCGTCGCCGAGGTGCACCATGCGTTAGGGCTAGAAAACCTTAAAAATCGCACATTTCAGATATTCAAAACGTCGGCCACTAAAGGCGAGGGCCTGGACCAGGCCATGGACTGGCTGTCCAACACCCTGCAAAGCCGCAAATAAGTCCCTAGCCAGTTCCCATCCCCTGTGTAAAAATGAGTGTGTGTCCAAAGCGTCGCCAGAAACTAGGAAACATCGTCTACAGCTTTTTTCAAATTGCATAAATTGCGCAAAAACAAAAAGAAAAAAAAAAACATCCACAAACCGAAAGAGAAAACTTTGTAATAACTTCTAGTAATATAATTATTAAATTATAGGATTAAACAATTCAGTAATTCCATGCATTGAATCACCATTCCGCCAGGCCAAACCTCTGCACACGTTTCTCCTGCGTGTCCAGGTCCATGCGCACCTTTTGCCGCATGTAGAAAATTGGGCAATCGCGATTGGAGCAGATGACCTCCTCGTGTAGAGACTCCTGGCAGCGCTGACACTCAGTCCAGAGGCGGGAGAAGGTCTCCTCCAGCTCCCGCTTCGCGCCCACCTCCTTCTGGTAGAGCTCGCTCATCCGGGGCTCGCAGTGCGGACAGAGGCAGGCCTGCTCGTAGCCCTTGGGCATCAGGGACTTGCAGCCTAGACAGGAGGTTTTCTTGGTCATAAAGCCAGCCAGTCCGCCTACCTTGGAGGTCACAACAGTACGGGTCCGCGTGTGCTCTCCCTTAAGCAATATAGACTCGGCCTTCTCCCCCAAAATTGGCTCAAAAATCCTCAACAGCGGTTTGGCCAGCTGCTGCTCCAAGTAGTAGGTGGCATCGATGGGCACGCTGTTCTCCAGCACGTAGAGCGGATCCTCCGCCTTGGCATAAGCCGGCGTGTTCTTGGCTGCCGCACAGATAACATATGGAACGCGATCACCGAGTTTGGGCGCCGTGCCGGGATCCCGTTTCTTCATCTTGGCGGCGAGCTCCACGTGCGCCTGCTTGGCCGCATAGTCGGTCTTGGCTAGCTCCTTGGTGATGACCAGGTGCGAGATATCGATGCGGTTGCAGAGGAGATCGGCTATCACCTGCTTGGCGTAGGCCACGGCGCCATCCGGATCCCGTTCGATGAGCAGTTTCTGCAGGCAGGAGTTCATGAGGTTAGCCACAAGCGGCGAGTTGTCCCGCCTCACCGTCTCGATGCCCTTGCAGTCCATTTTGTCGTAGGTCTCTGGCCGGGTGAAGTACAGTCCGGCGTAGCGCTTCTTGTTGATCAGAAGGTACGGATAGTATACCTTCTCGAACTCCAGCTTGATGGGGTGCACAAACTTCGAGCTGACCAGCTCCGCTGCCTCCCTGCCAAGCTCCATGCTGCGTTCCAAGGTCTTCACTCCAAAGTTAACCATAACAGAGTCCGTGTCGCCGTAAATGACCACTGCGTTGTTCTCGTAGCCATTGGCCTGGGTGTAGTGCGTCTCCACCTCGTTTTTGGTCATTTCAATCATGGTGCGTCCGTAGGCAGTGACGCTGCCGGAGATCTCCAGGCAGGGCAGCTTGCCCACCTGGGCGCCGGTGAAGCCGTAAACCGAATTGGCCGAGATTTTTAGGGCCAGCTGCCTGCCATCCAGTACCTTCCTTTTGAATGGATCCGTTTCCACCTTGAGGTCGTTTTTGGCGCGCTTCCTGGCGGCCAGAAGGGACTCCAGAATCTCGGGGAGCAGTCCTCGACGCACTTCGGACTTCACAAAGTAATTGTTTGCCGGCGTGCACTCTACCTGATCGTCCTGCAGGTCCTCCTGCTGCCTAAGTTTCTCCCGGGTCCCGCCCAGGATCAATGTGGTATAGCACAGATTGTGGGCCATCATGATACTCGGGTACAGAGATGCGAAATCCAGAGTGGAAATGGGATCCGCATAGTAGCCCCTCTTCGGTTCAATCACAGTGGCGCCCTCGTACTGCTCGTCCGATCCCTGCGAGGTGTACGAGGGCATAATGAAGCCTTTGGTCTTGGCCTTGCGCAGCAACTGACTAAGGACCTTGATCTGCTGGCCTCGGGTGAGCAGCGACTCCAGCGGCACACCCGTCACCCTGGCCATTTCCATGTAATTCACAATGGCCATCAGCTTCTCGAGCAGCCTCAGCGGCAGGTATGCGTCCTTCAGGCAATACATGGCCAGGCGACGGCGCGTCTGCTCGTCTCCGTTCTGAAGATCCGTGATGATGCTGTGGTGCACATCCTCCTTCTGCTCCTGCAGGAAGTGGTAGCTCACAGCGTTGAGGGTGTACGAGCGGAGTTTGTAGTCGCGCAGCAGGACAAACAGGAGATCGAAGGGAACGCGGCCCTCGAAGTTCACGTACTGGTTCTCTCGGCGACCCATCTGCTTTGACTGCAGCACCTGCTCCTTGATCACAGACCGGATGTTCTTGATCCTGCCCAAGTACTCGAAGT
Source organism: Drosophila lini (assembly GCA_018905715.1). NCBI lineage: Eukaryota > Metazoa > Arthropoda > Insecta > Diptera > Drosophilidae > Drosophila > Drosophila lini. The sequence goes on from JAEIIL010027417.1 coordinate 35,284, forward strand.
TCTTCACCTTCAGGTGCGCCGCCCGATTGATCAGATAGGGAATGTCAAAGTTGTTGATATTGTAGCCCGTAAGAATGTCCGGATCCACCTCCCGCACGAAGGCCGACCATTTGTCCAGCATCTGGGTCTCCTTGTCGTGGCAAAGCACCTGGCTGCCGATGATGGGCGCACACTCGTTAAGAGTGAACACATTCCTGATGAAGGGTTCTCGCTCGCCCTGCCGGATCACCATGTTGGCAATCTGAATGACCGGATCCATTTTGGCCTCCGGAAAGATACCCTTGCGACCGGCGCACTCGATATCGAAGGAGAGGATGCGGAAGGGCGCAACTTTGGACCACTCGCCCTCCGGTTCGTGCGAGATGAACCGGTCAAAGGCCACATCCACCTCGATCTGGCAACGGGATTCGGGCAGCGGCTTGCTGTGGCCACTCCGCATCCGCCAGTGTCCCATGGGCAGTTCTATCCAGTTGCAGCCCACCACGCCCGTGTCCACCATGAAGCGGATGTCGAAATCGATGTTGTTCTCGAAGGCACGACAGTCCTGGAAGTCGATCTCCGCCATTATCACCTCCTTCTTGAGCAGACGCGATGCGGCGGCCACGAAACGCGGCAGCGTCACAGAGATTTTGATGTACCTCTGTTTTTTGTCGCCATTGTAGCCATGGATATTCAACTTTTCAACCAGCTCAACCATGAGGACTGCCTCCTGGACATTATCCTTGTTGTTGCGTATGTCGGCTATGACCTTCTGGTCCAGCGCCTTCTGAAACTGTTCGCAGTGGCGCTCTTCGAACTGCTTCGGTGCCTCTATGTAGAAGTACGGGCAGAAGCCGTGAACATGGCAGCACACCGAGTTCCCCTCCATTGTGACGCCGAACATGCGGACTACGGGCACGGGTCCCAACTGCGCTCCTGGCATTCCTGGCAATGGCTGACCCAAATAGTTCTCCACATCAAGCTGCTGGAACTGCAGGTTGTCCCGAGCTGGATCTAGTTTTGGCGGTGCTGGGCGCGACCAACGTTCGCTTGTCTGCTGGTTCTCAGGTCCGTCGCCCAGCAGCAAGGTCTGGTCAAGCTCCTCCGAGTTCTCAAAGGCAGCCAGCTCTGCCTCGAAGCCCATTTCCTCTTCCTCATCGGGGTTCCTGCAGAGCAAGAGCTTAAATAGCAGATTTTATCGACTCTACCCAATACTCACCTGAATTTCTTGGCCTGGCCATTGGAGCCGCCATTAAACTTGCGCTTGGCGTCCATTGTTAAAGGCAATTTTTAATTGTAACAGTAAATATAAACTTAAATGTGGGAATGCTAAAAATAAGGCGCGAAATAGAGCTGGACGGAAACATTGATCGCAGTATCGATAATATCGTTATCGATATATTTTCGATTTTTTTTTCTCTCGCTCCTGTAACCAATTTTGTTTCTCCCAGCGCCTTTTCTTAAATTTGAGTCATTAGACCAGGATAAGCTCTCAATTGTGGCTAGGATATTGAGGATATTTCCGATAACAGCCCTCCCACGCAAACACCCAACACCAGCCAGTGATGTACTTTTTTTTCTCAGCAAAAAAAGCTGGATTACTAAAATAAAAGCTAAAACAGGCCAAATTCCAAAGGGAAAAGATAAGATAAATGCTGATTTTTGTTTTCTTGTTTTTTATTATTTTTATTTTAAGTTTAAATATTAAATATGATAAATATAACATTTATTTTCAAATTTGACGAATAAAATAAAAGTTAAATTCCAATTCCTTTTAAACTTAGCGGCATAATTAAATAGGCATATATAACTAATCTATTTTTCAATACCTTTTGGCTGATGTGCATATATATATATTTTTTTAAATGATGAAGATATTTTAATATTTTGCCGCCCTAAAAATCGCATTTATTTAATACTTTGGGATGTTTTTATTTTAAATATTTGCGAATTTTATATTTTTATATTTTATATTTCATTTCATTTATGTATATTGCTTATTTTATGCATATGCATTTTATGCAAATGCAAATTGCGAAGTCATAGAAATAAGTTCTTCAATTTGTACTTTACTTATAACTCTTACTTGCAATCAATTCAAGGATCCAGGCTCTTTTAACATTTTAACCGTGAAACACAATTAGAACAGCACTTAAGATGTAGTAAAAGTAAAATTAAATAAAATCTCCTTTGATTTTCTAAAAAAAAAACTGGAATTCCCGCTGCCCGCTGTTTTTAAATTTTCCCCGCAATCACTCTTAAAAAGCCTAATTTGACGGATAAAAAGCGGGAACGACATCACTGATACCAGCTGCTGCTCGCCCAACACAAAATTCACCCCAGCTGGCAGTTCCAGCTATCACACTTGACCCGAGTTGGCAGCTCGCTCAGCTTGTACCACCAAAAATTGCTTTTAGTGTCCTCCAAAATTCGCACGTAAAACGCATTAAACTGATAACCGCGACAGCCGCGCAGATACACCCCACCCGCTCCTCCAAAGAAAAGTGAAGCAGCGAAAAAAAGGAAGCCTGCAGAGTCGCTGCCGAGGGAGAGTGGGAAAATGACAAACCTGTGAATCGCCCGACCAGTGCCTGGTGGGGGTGTCTCTCCCGCTCACCGTTCTCCGCTCTCCACCTCTTCTCTCTCTTCGCTCACCCCACCCCTCTCACTCTTTCGCTGGAAGGAGGGGGATGGATGGTTGATGTTACGAGCGCAGCGCCGCAGTGAATCACATTCGGAAGAGCGTTACCAAAAGCCAGCGCAATGTACCAGAGCGCCTGTCAAGCGGCCACCACGGGCTCCTGTGTCCCTGGAGCTAGCCAGCAGCCGGATAACGAGCGGCAGTCGGCGCTGATCGCCCAACAGCCCCCCACAGCGCCCGTAGAGCCCGATTATAGTGGCTTTGATATCGTTAAGGCCACCCAGTATGGCGCCATTGCCCGTGTCCGCGAGTTGGTCGAGTCCGGGTGGGATGTTAATCAGCCGGACAGCGAAACTGTCACGCTCCTCCACTGGGCGGCCATTAATAATCGCCGGGACATCATCCGGTACTTCCTGGAGAAGGGCGCCACCGTCGACGCCGTTGGTGGTGAGCTGAACGCCACTCCGCTGCACTGGGCTACCCGGCAGGGCCATCTGGGCGCTGTCGTTCTACTGATGGCCGCCGGAGCCGATCCGAGGATCAGGGATGCCGAAGGCTGCTCCTGCATACACATCGCCGCTCAGTTTGCGCACACCGCTCTGGTGGCCTACTTTATAGCGAAGGGCGTGGACCCGGATCTACAGGATCGCGGCGGAATGACGGCTCTTATGTGGGCGGCATGGAAGGTGGGTTTTATACCTCATAAATCCCTTTTTTTTCCTTGCAAAACTTTTATATTTCTAACCTTTGCAGGTTTGCGCTCTGGATCCTGTGCGCTTGCTGCTAACCCTTGGAGCAAATCCCGCCATGGTTGATTATACGCATGGAAACACGGCTCTGCATTGGGCCATCTTGGCCAGGAATGCCACGGCCATTTCCACGCTGGTGCTCAAGTCGAAGGCTTCGCTGGATGTGCCCAATCTGAGGGGAGAAACGCCCCTCTCCATGCTGGAGTCCCAAACGGGAGCCATTTGGATAGGAGCCAAGGTCATGGATCGAGTGAAAGAGGCGGCGCTGACCTCGCTGCAACGGCGCTCGCTAGTATCCAAACTGCGTCACGATAAACGCCTGAGATGGTGGTCGATGGTGGCCTGCCCCTTTACCGCCTTCTACTTGGCGGGAATCATTTTCACCGTGAACACATTGTACATCATCAAGTTTTTCCTGCTGGGCGTCCTATACGCCATATTCCATTCGATTGGCAAAACCCTGTTCGATGAGCACCTGATGGCCCTGCTGCCGCTGAGCGTTTACCTGGCCACCAAGGCCTGGTTCTATGTCACCTGGCTGATGTACATTAATGAAGCTGTTTCCTTTACGGCCACCGTTCTCTTCCTGATCTCCTCGCTGGCCCTGTGGGTGTGCTTCCTCAAGTCGTGGAAGGGAGATCCGGGCATCATCCGACCCACAAGGGAGCAGCGATTCAAGGTAAGCATTCCCAAAATTCTTACAAGAGGTACTCAGAATTTTTCTGTTCATTTAGACCATCATTGAGTTGTCGGAACGAGGTGGGATTGGTTTTGAGCCCGCCTCCTTCTGCTCCGGCTGCCTGGTGCGCCGGCCCATTCGCTCCAAACACTGCTCCGTGTGCGATCGTTGTGTGGCGAGGTTCGACCACCACTGCCCCTGGGTGGGCAACTGCATTGGGCTGAAGAATCACAGCTACTTCATGGGCTTCCTCTGGATGCTGTTGATTATGTGCGCCTGGATGCTCTACGGCGGCTCCAAGTACTATGTGAATCAGTGCAATGTGGGATTCGATGGTGAGGTTTTCTCTAGAATTTCTATTGCGAAACTCCGTTTTTATTGGATTTTCCTTGCAGATTTCCTTGGTGCCATGCGGGCCATTGGCAACTGTGACGCCTGGGTGGGTTGGGTGATGGGCAACGCCCTGCTGCACATGTCCTGGGTGATCCTGCTGACCATCTGTCAGACCTATCAAGTGATTTGCTTGGGCATGACCACCAACGAGCGAATGAATCGCGGACGCTATCGCCACTTCCAGGCCAAGGGCGGCCACAGTCCGTTCACGCGAGGTCCCTTCCAGAACCTGGTGGACTTCCTTGAGTGCAGCTGCTTCGGGTTAGTGCAGCCGCGGCGGGTGGACTGGATGAACTACTACGACTACGACGCCCAGACGCATCAGACCATCGAGAAGGAGCCGCTGTTAAGCGTGGACTGCCCAGACGGAATGAGTGGCGGCGACCATCAGTATGTGTAGGATAAGTCATATCGGGATGCGAAGACGCTTCAGATGCCCATCGCGCATGTTTAACAACAAGGAAAGCCGCTTTAGCTTCTTCCCAGGCCCCTTTCCCGTTTTTTTCCCCCGCTGATTTGCTGCTAAAGAGTTACATATTCGCAAGGGGGGTTATCCCCACACAACCAAGACAGAAGCGTCATTGCTGACCGATATCGGATATGGGACGGATAGCTGGGCAGTCGCAGAAGCGACGGCTGTCCATCACATACATACGTACATACTTACTATGCATGTATTACTTGTAATTACTCTGTACATTGCTGCGTATTTCTTACACTTAACTCGATCACTTCGATCATAAGCCGAAAGTACACACGAAACCCGTATCCCGGAACCCTGTTTGTCCCTTTAAAAAGTATTTGTATACCAAAAACATAAGCATATACATAAATGCAAGAAACGTAAGCAAATGAACACCGATCAAATTTTTCTAATGCAACCGAAATAATTAACACGAGAGGAGAGCTCGTTGCAAGCGTGCAATATATATTCAAGATTCCCATATTATCCACCCTCTGAGATAATATTAACAAATTGTAAAGCGCACACGAAAAAGTGGTCGAAGTTTATCCTAGGTGGTGAGCACTACATTTTAGAGTAAGAATATATCAAGTATTAGTGAAGACTCGATGGATTTTGTAGCCTTCACGTACGTACTCCTTCTAGACGCTGACTACTCTGCTCTCTCTAGGATCGACATCAGGGACAAGAACACACGAAAAAGGCTCTCCTTAAAGGCAAACAAATTAACCAATTGATCCCAAGCACTAGCAATACTTAAAAAAGTCTTTCTAATGACAAGATGCGTGACGGCCATACACTCTACGTTCAAATCAACAATTCAAATGAACAAAAATCGTATGGCGTTGCGCATCTTGTTCTTATACGGTCTTTGCTTAACAAATAAAAAAATAATGAATTCTAAAGCGATCCAATTCTAATTAATGCACTAGTCTAGTCAGAAAACATTTAAGTAAGGAAATGTTAAAGTGCAACTACAGCCACAAAGCAAACTCGATAAATAAATTGCATATTTACATATAAATACATATAGCTATGAAATGGTATATTTATAATGTAAAGGAATTTTCAGCAACCTGAACGAGAGCAAGAAGAAACGAAGAAAAGTTTGTAATTGAAAACACGTTACTTAAATGCATTTAAAAATATTTAAATTCAAACGAAATCTACAAAACCAATCTTAATATCGAAGAATCGCTAAGCAACCACACTTTCAACTACTGATATATAACGAAATATTAATAAAGCCCACACTCAAACACCACTTTTTCGATGTATTTTGTATTTGAGATTATACAAACTTGATAACGAGGCGAGGCTGGCGAGATTTGCTAAGAAAGTTATATATAGTTGTTTCAAATCCATTTTGTATATTCCTTTCGCGCGCAAAAAGCTTTCAAAAGACTAATCAGAACAAAAAGAACGAGATCTAAACAAGCGAGCATGTTCAATAAAATATATAA
>JAEIIL010027420.1:8958-20871 GCA_018905715.1 Drosophila lini
ATAAATGCAAAAAAAAAAAAACGAAAAAAAAAAGTTGCCCAATGAGAAGACCCCCTTAATACTTTTCCAGCTTGTTGAACAAGTAATCCTTATTCCTTTTCATTACTTTTTATAAATATTTAAAATTAACTCAATTCACCGGCTGATCGATTTAAGGTTTACCCACTGACGCCTCTTAATTGCCAAAAGCTCTTAAAGGAAATGACAGCACATCGCGATGAAAACTCTGCTGGTCGTCGTCACATGAATAATGTATTAAGCCTCTTGCAGACACACCATTCCTTTTTGGACAAAAGTGCAAGAGTGCAGGATAAAAAAAAAGGCGGCAAAAGCGACAGGAGGAAACTTTAACTCGGCTCTTTGTCTGTTTGATGCCTTGAATTCCCTCTGCTGTTTGCTTTGATGTCGGGGCCAACTTCTTGTGGCTTTCCCGCCTTTTCTCTGTCTGTCTCACTTTGCCTTTGTCTTTCCGGCAACTTTTCGCATTAATTCTGTTAATAATTTTTAATGTCGGCACAGAACGGAACGTAAAGTTCAACAACTATTTGCACACATGGTAATTAAAAATTTAATTGCCTTGCCAATATGTTTTTCGAACTTTCTTCACTGTACCTATTAACATTTTTTTTATGTAGGTTTCTTTATTTTTATTTTTTACTTTTTGACAAGAGTTCAGAAATATTTCTTTTAAATATTGGCACACATTTGCATTACAAATCAGTCAGGAAATGTGCATTAAAAAAAGGGTATACTTGGGTTGGTATGAATATTTTTTCTATATTTTTAGAGAACTTTTAAATATTTTTTGGAATTAACGAATCTTTAGACAAAGTATTTAATTACATAATACTTAAGACATATTTAAGAGCTAACAGCAGCAGGAGTCTGCCTGTTCTATGTTTCCCTCTCTCTCTCTCTTTTTATCCATGTTCGCTAGTAAGGACCTGCTAATAGGACCCTTTAAGGACCTGTCCAAAACAGCAGGCACTTCCCATCTGAGGCAGCGCCATGTGGGAACTTTTTGGACCTGTCAATGCAGAAGCCGCTTGACGTGTTAATTCACCAGCTGACACACGCACACTAGCATGTACATCCTTTAGGTCCTTGCATCACCCCACACACACATACAGTTAAGGGCCAATGCAAATGGCTAATACGACATGCCGGCATTCTTATTTATGGCATCAGCAGTGCTGCCTTTGCGCTTTATTAGCCACGTGCCGGCATTTCTCAAATTCCTGCTGAACAAAAGGTATTCCATATAAATGCAAATACATGCATGGAGCTGCCATTAATGCATATTTTACAATGCATAAGTACTGCATACTGGCAGGCGCACAACCTATGAGGTAACCTTTCCCCCGCACAAGTCAGCGGGTGAGGGAGGGTCGAAGGTTGAAGGATTCAATCGAACGAAGAAACCTATAATTTCGTAAAACAAAATAAAACAGAAATTACATTGCGAGGTTGGATATTAACATAAGTAATGGAGCTTATAATTATAATTGTAATTTTTAAATAATTTATTGGGAAAAACCTAAAGGGAATACTGAAGGGAATAGAAAAGTGATGATAAAACTGTGTGAAATTAAATATCAATATTTAAATCTAAAATCAGGACGTGAGAACCTCAATAACTATCTTAAAATGAAACAAATATTAAAAGTATATTAAATAAATAAAAAATTATTTACTGAATAAACTACAAAAATATAAGCGATATACTGTAATTTAATTTTAAATATTTAAATATATTGAAATATCCAAATTCATTTAAATATATTTTCTTTACGTTACCTTAAATATTACTTAATAATATTAGCCTTAAAGTGTACCGCTCATTGACCAGCTGCCGTAAGTAGCAAAGCCCATCTTTGATGGCGAGTATTTAGGGCCACTTAAATCTGGCTTTAATGCTTTGGCCATGGACTATGCGGGAGTTTAAAGGCTTTGCTGTGACAACGCAATGATTTTCAATGGCAACAGTTGCGGCAACATGTAATGGTCCTTCCTCCTGTTGCCACAACAGATGTTTTGGCAGCAGCGCAGGGGGAAAGTTGAAGGGGGAAAGTCGGATGCAACGGGGAAAATTCGTGGCCATATATATAGAGGGAAATGCATGTTAAATGAACTGCTGCTCTTTGGCTCATGGAGCTTGTAAACGGTTTGGCACTCGCAAATAAATTACACACGCAGTATCTGTAAATCGTTTTACAATCGAAGCGAATTGAATATGTTGTCCGGTCGAGTACAGATTATATTTGGTTAACTTCCATCCGAAGCTGGGGCGAACTTTTCCGGCTGGGCAATAGTTTATTTATGCCGCTTGCCGCTTGCCACGACCCTGGGGAGCGAAGAGCTGTGACAGCTGTAAGTGCTCGGGGGTCTTTACAAATTGGCAATGGCCAAAGTTTGGCACGCGTCTATCGATAAAAGTTTCGGCTCCCCAGATCTCCGGTTCAGCTTAATTTGAAACTCAAGTAAGGGCCATGGCTTTTTTGCATTCGGCGCCGGCTGCTGGCGTTTGATTGCCCCGCTTGTGAGGAGCCAAAAAAAATGTAGAGCCACTTTCGTCTTAGATTCTCTAAGCCCGCTTTAATAATTTGCTAAAATACGACCTCTTCTGGCTCACTTGGTGGCTTTTGGTTAAGAAAATTCTGGTTACTTTTGACAATAGAAATATTGTTTTTGGTACTTTTTACTTCAATTCAAGGAAACTTGTTTTCTGTAAATTATTTTAACAATTTAAAATTCAACATAAACTTTTGGTTAAGAAAATTGTGGTTACGTTAAATATAACATATATTTTTATTTGCTTTTTTTTATATCTCAAATATTAAATAAACAATTATACGCTCTCAACTACTGCTAACTGTATAAATATTTTATTATTTAATATATTTATTTATTAATTTTTTATTTATTACTGGTCGCTAAGCTCGCTCTAATAGCTTTTAATTTGGACTTTTAAAGCCATTTACAAAACACATTTTAAACAAAGCAGCACTTTGTCCAAAGCTAATAAATGCAACACATAAAAAAAGAAATTGAATTTTATAAACTAATGCAGTAACAAGGGGCAAATGGGAGAAAGAGAGGGGTTTTGTTGGTGGCAAAACAAATTTGCTGATGAAATCGCAAAGTTTGAGAGTCGAGCACGTGCGGCTCTTTGTACGCTACCGCGATATGGATCCCACTATGGACATGTGCCAAAACGGTCACCTACATGGACATGCACGGAGAAAAAATAATAAATAATGAAATAATATATAAATACTATTTTAAATAATATTTATTATATGCACCTAAGCGGGGGTACTACAGAACTAAGAGTTCTAAAACTATTGAAAATGTATCCAAAATTAGGTTTAAACATTTTATTTCGGCTAAAAAAAATTTTAACGGAATTTGCTACCTAAAAATATTTATTAAATAATTTTAAGCGCACTTTTGATAGTTTGTAGTATTTTTGGAGCCCCTAAAGATAAAGCGGCTTAAATTTTAATAGGTTTTAACGGGTATTTCTTTTTTGAATTTGAATTTTTTTATTTTATAAATTATGGGCACGAAAAAAATGGGGAGAGGTTGTTAGTGGGACCACCATTTTATAAAATATATAAAATATATTTTATTTATAAAACAAATGCTTCAGGAATGCAGAAAACTCAAAAAGGTTTTAAGCTGTTTTAAAAATAGTTTCTGTTGTACATTCTAAAATTTTGTCCCATGTTTTTTTTGTACAAATTAAGCCTAAGAAAATCTGATAAATTATCCCCACCAACACCTTATTTCTCAGTGTCCTCGGTGTGTGCCATTTTAGCCAACACGTAATTGGCCATTAACAGATGCTCGCCGGACAAAGCACAAAGGACGACACCTAATATTTTTATCCACGAAATTGAGAAATTGAATTAAAATGTGCGAAAATTGACTGCAAATTTGATGAAAGGCTCCACGCCCCGAACTAAGCATAAATGTAAAATTAATTGAATTTGCATATTAAGCACACACACGTGGCACACACCAAACTTGTATAGCAAGTATGCTTTAATGACGCCCGATTTAATTGTGATTGCGGACACACGTTATAAAAATAATCCCAATAAAATGCATTTTTCATGTCAAACGCCTGAGCCGGCGGAATAACCCGAATGCACGCACAGGACTTTACGGAATTGCATGCAAACAAACCGGAACAGCACATCAGCTGCCACGCACATGGCTGCCGTCCAAAAATTGTCCAGGGGGGGAGGTGGGACNNGGACTTGGGGCAGCATTTCGTACTCCCAGAGTGCACTCTTTGTGTATTATGTAATAAGAAAAACGAAATCACATTTCCAGTGCGGCTAATCAAATAGTCGAGAGAGGGCAAACATTCAAAGCCATTTGGCAAGCGGCGGTCTCTCCGGGCCAAAGGAACACAAAGAAACAGTCCATCAAGGGGGCTGAAGGAGCGCAAATCGGCTAACAAATGAAGCATTTGACTAAACAAGTGGCACAGCTGGCAAATGGTATCTGGAAACTGAGAAGGCACTTTAAGAAAATAGTAATAAAATAGCTTAAGATGTCTTGATAAAATCTATAAATAACTGGGGATTTGAAAATCCTAAAAAAATATATCTTAAAGTATGTTTAAATATATTTTAGATAAAAAATGTAGTGTATAAAATTTTCTAATATAATTTAAGGCGAATTTTTTAAGGATTTTACAACCCATAGTGACTTATGCTTTTCTTAAAATTAGTATACACTTCAGGAATGGTTCTCATTCTAGAAAATTTCGTTTCCTTAAAAACAAATTATTAAAAAAAATTATACTAATATTCCGCTTAAGGCTTCCTTGAAATGTGTATGAATTTATATATATTCCTTTTCACTATTTTAACTTTCTAAAAAATATGTCTTCTTATCAAAAAATGTATTAAAAATTAATTTAGAAGTTAGAAGTACAAAAAGATATAAAAATATTCCTCTTAATAAAACTCTAGTCTTCCTAGAAATTTAAAAATATTCCCTTCATTATTTTACATTTCTTGAAGTTCTTAGAACGACACAGAGTTGCCATATAAATATTCCTTCTAACCAAACAATATTTTCCTGAGTGCGTACGGCCAAGACTAAAGAGATTTTCCCTGGCCGCAAATTCAATTTATTTGCGTCTTAAAGCGTCACCAGAGCCATAAAGCAATAAAGCGGGAAAAAGGATTATCTGGGAGATGGCATGCTTTCCCCGTTGGGTCAGCAAATGTCCTCCGAGTGGTAGGATCCTCGGCAAAAGTTACTGCACAGAAAAAACATAGGAGACCGCGGCAAAAGTCAGCCAAAGTTGCACAGCACTCGCTGATAGCAAGCAACAAAGAAGTTTTGTAACCAGCAAAAAGTCTCGAATTATAATGAAAAAATAAGAGATGCCATTCTTAAACGATGGAAAACTTCTTGGCCGTATGCTGAACAAATTGCAGCAGGCACCCCCTCAAGTGGTTCAATTAATTGCAACTCACACAAAATGCATAATGAGGGCTTGGCAATACGGGGGACTCGAGGCCCTTAGCCTCCAAGTTGCAGAGTTACGGATTTATTATATTCTCCACCCCCCCTCCGGTGGGGGGGGGTGTGTGTGTATACTTATCATGTATTATTCAGAGTGTGTCGGGGGTAAATGGATCCATCGAAGCCACAACAAAAGCGGCAAACGAGTGCGTCTCAACAGCGAATTTGCGATGAGTGCGTGAACACGTTGATGTGTATCAATTAAAAGCATGTGCGTTAGGTAATTTCAAGAATTAATTAGTTTTGAGTTCTTAATTGGTGGATTTTTATACTAAAACTTAGAACTAAGTAGAGTATTAGTTGAGTTAAATAACAATATTAACATGTAACAAAAAGAATCTTTCTACAGCTCTTTCCTTTTCACTTCCTTTCCCTAAAATTAGTTTCCTAACTAAATCATTTGACCCTGAATTTTGCTATATATTTTGTGGACTTCTTCGCTTTCACTACTTCGCCATCACTAGTCATTAAAATAGTTTTGAATATACATATATGCAAAATGTTCTCAGAACTCTCAACACACATCATACACACACATCATATCTTGACTCATTAACAGCCCCTGAGCGAGGCGCTGTAAAAGCGTTCCAGTGCAGAGATTACTTTGCCTGATACCCAGAGCTCTTTGCTGGGCATTCTGGCCACAAGGATTGGCAAACGGCTTTTAATTACTGGAAAATAAAGAGTTACAGAATTAAAAAATAAAATATATATAATAAAGAGTAAGAAATATATTTTTATATATTTAATAGACTAAATTATAATAAATAAATAAATTAGAAGTCTTGGAAACCTTTTCTGTTAAAGGAATTTATATTGAGAAAGTAATAGAAATTAACTAAAAATATTTAATACATCTTATATATTTCTTTAATATTTTTTATATTATTCTGCTGAGATACAGTTTATATTTTCTAAAAAATTACCCTCAACTTTCCTCTTTTTAAATATTAAAAACATTTTCTCATCACTGGTGTGCTTGGTGTGCTCTGGTTTAGGTCTCTGGCGTCTGGCGCTCAGAATTCTGTGTTCAGTTCAGTAGGTGACACCAATGCGCCTAGGTGTTCTGGCCGGCCCACGACGTCTGGCCTATATAGAGCGGCCTATAGGTACTATATAGCTACGCCCATCATCCTCCGACTTTGCCATCCGGGCATCCTCGATGCAGTGCAGCAGACTGCGTGCACTTGACGCTATTGCTCCACTTTTCTTCCGGCTGCAAGGGTTCGTGTGCGTGCATACAGTGGACGTCATAAAAATAGTATTAAAGGGAGGGCCAGCATATCAGAAAAAAATAATTCATTTAATTTTCAAACTAAACTAACTAGTTTCATAATGAAATACTTTTCAAATTATTTTAAATATTCCAATACTTTTTATATATTTCCCAAAATTGTGAAAAAGAGTGTCATGGGGGGTGGGCCTACATTATCCTACAAAAACCCAACCCCATTTATCGCCTTAGGCAAACGACACTCTGGGGGTGTGCCATTAGTGTCGCGGTGCGTTGCCATAAAAAAGTTGCAGCCAAGTAAAGTTAAAACAATTCGCACAGTGCGTGCCGCTGGCTTTCAGATAGATTCCCGATATCCGCATGCTGATGTAAAGTTTTCATCTGCCTTTCGGAACTTTGGCTCCTTTCTTACACATAATTATGCAAAAGTTAAAAGCAGCCAACGTCGTCGAGTCGAATTTTGTATTCCAGCGTCTCGCCATTCAGCCAGGTAGAAAATCAGTCAGCACTTAAACTGTCGCTGTCGCGTTAAATTATGCAAATAAGGTGGCGAGTCCTGGCAAGGTGAGCCCGTGAAAAGTGTAAGAAAATGTAAGAAAAATGCATGGAGAAAAATTCAACACATTTGCATTGGTCATCCATCTTCGACTGAGCATTTACTGTTGGGCGTTTTTTCCCTTTTCGGGCTTTATAATTGCTTCCTGCTTGGCTCCTGCGAAATGCGGCCTAAATGTGTGTTGGCTGGCCACTTGATGCCAATTGGTTGGAAATTGCGTAAACACGTCGAGAGTGTGTGTGTGTAAAGTCAGAGGGCGTCGTTCTAAGGAGGCATTCCCACTCGGACCGCATTTAATTGCAAGTGACTTCAAGGGGCGGCGGGTAATAATAATGAGGCCTACACAAGCCCTCATTGTGGGGGAATGCTGCTCGCTGGGATTCCCTGGTTTTCAGGAATTTCACGTTTGATGTTAGCCCTTGATTGTAGCATGTAATAATCAGCTAATGCGAATAATTGCCTAATTGAAATCTGTAATTCGATTAAGGTTTCAAGAGAAAGCTATTAATATCTTTGTTGTGGTAACTTAAGGGGTTTAAAGTTTAGTTTTACATAATAGCTTACTTGATTCTAACAAGTATATATTATTAAAAATTAATTACCATAGATATGATGTCTTTTAAATTACAAAATAAATTTACAGCTCAATTAGGAAACATGTTTCTTTATTTACCCACCATCTGTCCTGGCTTATTTATCAGTTATCAGTTATCTCTTCAACCCCTTCGAGGGGAAAGCATAAAGCTAATGGCTATTGTCGCCTCGTTATGGGTTCGTGGCAATTGGCCGGCACTTTATATGTATAGGCGACGGGCCGGCACTTAATTACATGTGTACTACGCTCGCGGCATGTCCTCGGCTGTCAATTATGGTGTGTCCGACATGTGTACTCCATCTGCAACTGCCTGGGACGGGGGGCACTGTTAAAGGACAGCTCCTCCGGCCTCGGAATGAGTATCAATCACAGCGAACATGTTAAAATAATTCCATTTCACAACTGAAATTAAATGCAGTCGCGTGCCGGGCGCATTTACATGACACGACTATTAAATTAAAAAACATGAATGGACACAGACACTGAAGTGATTGTCCTGTGGGGTGAGGGGGAAATAATGTTACAATGCGAAAAAAATACAGAATTTAAATCAAATTTAACAATACATAACAGCAGGATAATCTTAACATGAATAAAAATTAAGCTAAATTTAATTATAGAAGTTATTTAAAAGGAAATTTTGAAAGAAAGCGATTAACTTGATGTGTGAAGACCAAGTTTTACTCTAAATTCCTGCCAGAAAAGTGTATAAACTATTTAAAACTATATTTTTTTCCAGTGCCAAGGCAGCACATGCCATCGTTTAGTCAGCGGCAATCGGTGGCAATAAAAATGGTTTATTGACATGCCAGCGCCATGGCTCAATGTTTGCTTTTAATTTCAGCCCTGTCATAATTTATCAATTGCCAGCTAATTGTTTTCTCATATTCACACTGGCTTTTCCTTTTATTTACTTTCAGCCTCGTTCAAAATGATGGCAACGTCACAGGATTATTTTGGCAATCCGTACGCCCTTTTTCGCGGACCGCCGACCACATTGCGTCCGCGCGAATCGCCCGTGGGCGTTGGCCACGCCCATACCCACGGCCATGGGCATATGCATGGCCATGCCCACCCACATGCCCACGGGCACGGCCATCATGGTCACGCCCACTCGCACTATGCGGCCTTGGACTTGCAGACGCCGCACAAGCGGAATATCGAAACGGATGTGCGGGCCCCACCGCCGCCATTGCCGCCGCCGCCGCTTCCGCTTCCGGCCGCATCGCCTAGGTAAGCCTCCCCCCGAGACAAAACAAAAAACAAAAACAAACAAAACGGGGGAGGAAGATGAGAAAGTGGACGGAGACCAGACAAGCAAAGAATTGAAGAGAAATCAAAAGCTAAAAAATGCATATCATCAGCAACACTCCCATCAACACTTCTCTGCTAAGTCTGCAATCAACACAACAAAGTCAACATCAGTTTTACGTTTTCTTTGAGTTCAAGTTCGAGTTGAAGTAACACTTAAAAAATGCCCTTAAATAATCACGCCCAGAAGAAATTAAACTTAGAGTAAAGTAGAAAATCACTAAAAGATATCAGCTTTCATTTTCGATTTGCCAATGGACTTTGAACCCATCAACTAAAAGCTTAACTATAAACTAGAGAAATATCAAGAGAGAGAAATAAATTGAATAACCTATATATCACAGAGTAAAAGTGTTTGCTACCCTAACGAAATGTAAACTAGAAAACTACTATAGTGTTTAATTTCCTCACTAAGTAGAAGCCTAAAAACTGCAAGAAGTAACACCAATTTAATGAATACCAATAGCCAACTTTATAAAGTTAATACCATAAGTTTATCCTAGACCTAAGGCAGAGCATTTCGAAAGGCACTTGTACCGTTCTAGACTTAAGTAACCGAAAGTATACGTAATCCAAGCAATCCAATAACAATAACTAAGTAGAGACTTTTCTTCGAAATATACCAACTTTATTCAGATATTTGAAATATTTAGAGGTATTAGAATATATAGCCAGAGCCGGACAAGGAGTTGTAGAACTTGCATATATTTACTAGACGAACACAGCTAAAGAAAAGGGTCCACATGCTACCCTGTAATTACTAGCAATACTTAATAACCAAGCACTTAGTAGCGCAATAATAGTTATTAACCAAGCAGAAGTATACGTAAATCGAAAACGAAGAATTTCCCCTAGCCTAACACTGACACCGACACTCCTCTTCGAAAGCAATACGATAAACAATAATTAACATATGCATATAGTACGTACCGTATACCAGTAACCACTACTAGTAGCCCTAAGACCGAGCACCTTGGCGAGACATGCACCCAATGTAAAATGCAGAAATTAATTACCACGAGTACAAACTGTAAAGGAAAACCCCTATTGAAGCTCAATTGGCCAGACCACATAACTTTTCCCCCTAGTAACCTAAGCCTACGTAGTCCTAAGTAAGCTTACAATTGTAAGGCAAACACTTTTCAAGTGAGTGAAAAATCAAGCAAACTGTGACAATTCGAGGCGTGTGACGATGGAGCAACCCCCAAAAAGATCATCAATCAACATTCCAAACCCCTCTCGCGGAGGAGCTGCTCTTCAATCAACACTCAACCCGAACTGGCGCCGTAAGGCCCAGCAACCTAAAGTTAGTCCCAATTCTAATCTAAAGTAACCAAAGTTATTTAGCCACCATTTCTCTCTCATAAGTCTAGTTAAAAAGCAAAAAAGTTAAAAAAGAAAAGCTAAAACCAAATCTGCAATCAACAACCCACAAACAAATCCCCACCAACTGGCGCGGTAAGTGAAGAGCCATTTTAATCCTAGCCTTAAGCCTCCTAGCCACCGACTAGCCAAGTAGTGACTGTCCTCGTAGTGCTAACCACATAGAACTCAACTGCATTTGGATGATGACGGGCGGCATAGAGTCCAGATGGGAGGCGCCACCGATGATCGGCGCTGCATGTGATAAGCAAGTGTACGAAAAATAAAAGCAATCCGTAGCTATCCGGCCATAGGCCCTCGAAAAAACCAAACTTAGCTGCATTGTGCGCATGACAAACCAAATGAAAAATACGATACATTAAATCTAAAACAAAAAGAAACTGAAAATAGTAAACACTATCCGCCACAACATGCAACGAAAATCGCGTTATTAACATGCAATTTCTTTCGTGAATTAAGCCGCGCATGCAACATGGGCGAGAGAAAAAATTGAGTAATTATTTTACAAGGTCCTGGGGAAGTCTAAATGTAGGTATTTCCCTTAACCCATCGCGTTACACGATCCCCTGCCGGGCGATAATCAAATCAAAACGGAAATGTCTCAACAAGCGTCTTAAATATGCACAAAGTGCAATGGCAAGTTCACATGCTAGAGTTCCATTAAATGCGTTACCTGTAATTGTGGTAACACCTAGCATTTGAATTAAGCAATTGGTCACACCGGATGCGAGTAATCCAGGTCCTTGGTCACACAGCGGTGCGAAAAGTTGTATACACTTTATATTGCTAGAGGGAGGTTTTACTATTATTTTATTTAATTTTCTGAGTAAAAAAATACAGAATAAGAAAAAGTAGTATCTATTTATGTAACCTATATAAGTAATCCTTGGCCATCCTGCCAGGCGAAAAGTTATTAAGGCTTGGGGGTGCTTTGATTGATAAACGTTTCTTGGGCTCAACACAGTAAAAAATTAAACAATAAAATCTTAAAATAAATCAATTAGGATCTAGATTAATAACTATGGTCACACCTTATTTAGTAGATAGGCTGGTCACACCGAACAAGCTTAATATAAGCCCTTGGCCACACTGATGTGGAAAAGCTATTAAAACCGTTAAACCATTCAAAAAAATTTTTTTAGAGAAGGTTTCTTAATTCAGACATTAATATAAATTATTAAAATAATTCCTTAACTATGGGTTTACCCAAAATAATATATTTTTACCTTGAAACTTTGGGAAATATATTTAACTTATAGACTTAGTGCAAATATATATTTAAAC
>JAEIIL010027425.1:0-25931 GCA_018905715.1 Drosophila lini
AATTAAATGATAAGATTGATCTAAATAAATCGCATGTTAAAGTACTGTATCATTTTCATTGGACTTTTCTCTCTGTGTCATTGTGCGCCCGTGATGAAAGAAATAACGCACACAGGAAAGAGCACAGACGCAAAAACAAGGAAACGTAACTGAAAATTTATTGTAAGCCACGTGCGATTTGAAAATGGCAAACAAAGTGCATCACCATCAGTGTGTGAGTCTGTGGCTGGGGGCGGAAAAGGACAGGTGTACCAGGGGAGGCCACAAGAAAGAAAAAGAGAGCATGACACAAGGGATAGAGACAGAAACGCGCACCCTTGGGCAAATCCAATTAAATTTTACCAAAAAATGAAATTTTGAGATAGACAAACAGAGCTGTGTTTTTTTCAGGCAAACCTGAAAATACTTTCTCCTGGGAAAATGTTTAAATAACTATTATTGTTTTCGTTAAATTTGTTTCATTTTTATACTTGTTTTAAGGGCTTGAAAAGAAAGCCTTGTTCAATACCTATAGAAAACCAAGTTCTCAAAAGTAAAACTTTCAGTTCCAAAATGTCTATAGATTTTTTATACAAAATGTCCACCTCCTCTTTCACCACCTGCTCCCTTAGTTTCTCTATTTTGTGCCAAAGCCTGCCAAATTTTGTTGCGACACATAAAATGGATTGCTAAATTTAAAACAAAACCTACACAAAGTTGCTAGCCAAAGCTCGGGCCTTTGGTTTTGCTTTTGATTTCAATTCCTATGCCTCTGTCCCAGTTCGATTTTTGGGGCTCAAATTGGAAACGGTGTTATGTGTACTAGATGGAGCATGAAAGGAGGCTGGAGGAGACCATAGGGGGGTCGCCCTGGGCACAAAAACACACACGGACACGAAGGACATGGGCAGTCAGTCAAGTGTAAGAACAAAGTACTCGAGGGCATATCCCGGGCCGGGCTTAAAGTGGGCCGAAATGATTCTGGCACCTGGTCCGCAGATGCGGCTGCGCTCGAAGGCTTCCATCCCATTCTCCCCTCCCCCTGACCAGGACCACCTTTATCTCACCCTCCCCGATTGACACACATAAAGTAGCTTAGTGATTGACAAATAACAAATAGACACGTAACTAAGCTAAGCGCCTGGCTGGCAGGGCAGCAAACATTGATTTGATTAACTTTTGACAATGGCCCCCAAGAGCCCTGGATTCTGCTCGAAAAGGATTGTGCAGGACGAAATTGGATTAAAATGGGTTACGAGAGCTGTCAAAGATCGTTTTTGATGGGGTTAAAGGAAAGGCCAAATAGAATTGGTTTTCAAGAAGTCTATCCGAAATTACTTATAATTCAACTCATAATATATGTATGCTCATCTTTTAATATTTATATTTGCAATATTAATTTTCCTAAAACATAAAGTCTTTATTTTAATATAAAATATCATGAGTTATATACTGTAAGACTAAACAAAAATATTATTTCATGAAACATGCGGCATCGAGTAAATCAATTTGTTCCAAAAGTTCGGGCTGTCCCGCCTTAGATAAGTGTTCAGCACCATGTAGGCCTTCAGCTCGCTGTCCAGATCGTCAAAGTTCTCGACATCCGGATACAAGATCACGATCAGTCGTTTGCACCGCTCCTTGGATGTGGCGTGCAGAGCGAGCCGGAACTCCAGCTTGCCCCAGGTGGACTCCAGGAAGTTCTTCGTCATCAGGATGATAATGCGCCGCGAATCCTTCACCGACTGGACAATGCATTCGGGAATGGATGCACCCACATTCCAGTCGCGCAGGTAGAAGCACAGGCGGAACTGCCTCTGGCCGTTCTCTAGTTTCTCCACATAATCCTCGATAAGATGTTCGTCCTTGTGGGTGAAGCAAAGGAAGGCATCGAATTTCTTCATTCGCTCCAAGTCCACGCGGACAGCCATGCTCATGCAGATTTCGTGCTCATAGAACCACATCAGGATGGGCTGCTTAAAGTACACAAATGCGTTCAGAGCCGTGATTATTATTAGGCTAAAAACGAATAGGATTAGAGGGTAGATGAAGTAAGAGGGACATATTTCACTGTCTTCAACCAATGCAAGCCGTTTTTCCAGATTACTGCATTCCATTTCCGCAAAATCTTGTATATGTTGCGAAATGCTTTTAGCGTAGGCGACGACGTCGTTATTATCACAAATGCAGGTCCACGGATTTCCAGCCAGGAATATTTTCAGTCCATTGGAGATTATTTTATTCTTCAAGAATTCCTGCCACTGTGGATTAATTTCCGTAATATCATTATTTTCCAGGTATAATCTATTAACGGAGCCGGGCAGAGGGGGAAATTGCGTCAGTCGCCGACCTCGGCAATCCACGACAAGGTCTGAACTATTCAAGGTGTCCAGACAACATAGGCAGCTGTCGGGACACATTGGGATTTTACATCTAGCCAAGACAGTGGTATATTCCGACGGTTTTCGATCCTTTAAGAATCCTAGAAAGGATTTCGACTTGCAGTGACAACCGAGCGGGTTTCCAGATAGTTCGATCGTGGTGTTGCTCTTCTCATATAAAGAAACCACAGTCCTATCGTCGAGAGAGCTCAACCCGTTGTTTCGTAGATCCAAATAAGTCACGTTCTGAGTTTTCAAAAGGAGGAACATATTACTGGGCAGTTTTGTGATGCCACAGTTGGCCAACAACATTGCTACCTTATTGGGAATATGGGTCGGTAGCTCTGGGTAGGTCACACCTTTGCTGGTGCAGTTGATCAAAAAGGTATTCGTGGGGCGATCAAAACAGCACATGCATTTCTTCGGACATGTTCCATTTAATTGATCCAAATAAATATTTTGCCTCGCAGTAAGTTTTTGAAAGAATTTAAATAAATGCTTCTCATCACAATTTGCAATCCATCTAATGTCTGTTTGAAATACATAATTAATCTTGGTTAAGAAGTCCGCAACTTCACTGCTTATGGTTTTGATGGGATTATCCGAGATGTCCAAATGGTTTAGATTCGTTGGGAGTTGATGGACAGTAAGGCTGGTTATTTGGTTTTCGGATACATCGAGCGTAACGACTTCTTGGTAGCCGTTCAATGTGTTGCTTGGCAGCTGGCTTAAATGATTTTGGGAAAAGAATAGGTTTATTTTATAATCGCTTGGGATGGGTAGGGGCGGAATTAGTGTTAGTCCATTCCTGGCAGAGCAGTTGACTTTAAAATAATAAAGGTAAGAGCACTCGCAGTCCGCTGGACATCTTAGGCCATTTAGTCCAACAGTGAAATGACATTGGTTCCATTCTTGGCAAATTATGGCAGTCAGATTCTCAAAGGGTTCATATGGTCCTTTAAAATAAATGAACATGAGTTTACTATAATTCTTAAAACATTTCATTTTCACCGTCATGTTAACATTCAAAAAGTGCAACTTTAATACGCTTTCCTGTAGTTCTGGCAAACTGTTGAAAACATTAGCTTAAAAATATATTTTATTGAAAGTAATATTCATATTTTACTGACCTGAAAAATGTGAAATAATCACACAAGTCGGAATCGGGAGCGTGAATTCCGGAAATACTAAATTCTTGTATTCTTTTCGTGGTTGCATTGACATAATCATTTATTGGTTCCAAAAAACCATATCCTTTAAATTCAATCCGTACATTTAATGGTCCCTTTTTATAATGACAGTGTTTTTCGGTTATTGCAAAGTGTTTCGCATTTATTTGAAACTTGTTAACAAATGTCACATTAAGCTTTTTTAAATAAAACGATGCAGGTTGTAGTCTGATATCTTCGGAGTTCCAAATGACAAATATCTTCAACCACCATATATTTTCCATTTTATTTGTTATTGGAACGATATTCCATTCGATAACATTTTCTTTTGTCCAGTTCCAAACTAAGACATCAGTGAAGTTATTAAATGTCAGTTCATATTCGTTTGTAATAACAAATGTTTCGTTTTTGTGGCAACTCTTTTCAGTTGTTTTACTGGCATTTAAATACAGTTCACAATAATTGTCTCGAATATTTGTTAAATATTTTTCACTTCCACTGACTAATGTTAAGAAGACTAATGTCAAATAATACTCTAAAATTCTCCGCATTTTCAATCTGAATTCGCCAAGAGATGCATTTGCTCTGAGCACCAAATATAAAAACCCACCAAATGATATAAATTAGTTTACTCCCAATGCGAGCATAAAAATATTTTTTAGAGCAAATAAACACGATATAAGGGGAACTTGAGGTTCTCATGAGGCCTCTAAGAGCTACGAGCTAATATGAGTTTCTATAATATAATATAATACGTATACGTATTCGCAGAGACTTCAGCAGACTTCGGCAATGTACGTCATACATGAAAAATCAGATTATTTCTTTACAATTACACATTCGTTCTTTGCAATATTTTCTGTACTTCCTGGGTTTTTTTCATATCCAGCAAATATTTTTGTAGTGTATTTCTGTTTTCTGGAAAGTTTCTGATTGTAAAATTTTGCAATTTTGTTATTGTTTTGCCTTTGTGTTTGTCTTTTCTGTGGGATAAGGGTTGGAGGGTGCCGAATAAGAGGCGGAGTGTGTGTGTGTCCAATTCTGATTTCTACTCCAAGGAAGTGTAAGTGCCTTCCCCCCTGCCTGTGTATGTGTATGTTTTCTTGGTATTGGCCACTTGGGTATAAATATAATTAAAAGCGGGATTTCATTTTGGATTTCCTTGCCGGTTTCTTGGCCGAAAGGGGTAAAAGCTGATTGCCAAGCAGCATAACAGGAATGAGAACGGAGAGTCCTCCTCTGTGTGTGCATGGGCATGAGATGAGAGCCAAGGATAAGCATCTTATGTGCGTGGGTTTCCATCCTCATCCTCATCCCTCCCTCGTCCGTGTGACTCAAATCTGCCCTGAATGGCTTCTGCAATAATAAAGTGATGGCAGTGGAAACAGTTCGGCACGAGCGCCTCGAATGAAAAGTTTCGCCCAGCCAGAAAGTTGAGATAAGGGAATTGGATGGATGAAAGCTACGAAAAACTGAAGGCGACGCCTGCTAAATGAAATTATTAACTCTGTGGCAATCGAAACTCCTCCAAATCATTCCTTATTCCATAGGGTAGAGAAGCTACAATGACTTGTGCTTCCCTTAAAAAGAAAACCCATACCGTAGTTTATAAAAACCAAATTTAATTTAAGAGATTTCGTATTAGTTTGTCAAGTGCACATTAAATTCTTAATCAATTTAATTCTGTGAATTTGTAGAGACTTTCCTTTCACAGTTTCTATTTCGCATTCTCTTGGCCAAATATCAGAGAATTTCACCGGGAAGGTCCTTGCAATGTCCCTGAATTGGACAAAAAGCTGGGACAGCTGGCTTAATCTGGAGCAGTGCTTCCGCAGAAATGTCGGGCATAAATCATTGGAACGCACATTGGAGGCCCACGAAATCCGGGGGCCGAGATGGAAATTGAAATTCAAAGAGCATTCCACATATTTAATGCCCGGCACACGCCATTCAAATGCCGTCCAGGACGAGAGCGATTCGCAGGACCAGCAGGACTAGGCTCGAAAACTGAGCTGAACTAACAATTTATGCGCTCAGTGTATGTTATTTATGATGCGAGCAATTTTGAGGGGCGATGCAAGATGCGAGTTTCGGGGGCGATGAGCGGCGCTGGCACACAAAAAGTGGCACAAACTTGCTATAAAATAAATTAATCTGCCCCACAACACTTGTCAAATGGGCGTAGTCCTCCTCCTCTATAGAGTCTGGTTCATTTCGAGCACCGTCAACGTCATCATCGCCTTCACCATCAACGTCATCATCACCTTCATTTGGAGCATCTGGCTGCTGCTCGTTGGCTGGCTCTTCCTTGCGTATTTTCCTGGCTTCATGCAATATTTTTTATTTGTAATAAAACTAAAGGGAATATCACACATTTAGTCAGCGGGAATGCAGGGTTAAATTTCGATATTTTTAAGATATTTACGTAATATAATAATGCAAAGTGTGATTTTTAAAAGAAGCATAAAATATTTAAAGCTTTAAATGAAAGTTACATACTTTATAATGCGTAAATATGGTAAAACTAATTAAGGGGAATTTAATAGATACTTTATGAGACCAAATAAATAAACAAGAATACACAAAATACGCACTTAAGAGTATTTTTAAATTAAATAAATAATTTAATATAATTTAATACAAAATGCAGGCTTGTCTCAACCGTTGTGATAGTTTCAACTGCTCAAGAAATATAAAATACGGTATTTGGCAGCTTAAATCCCCGACAGATTTTTCAGGACTCCTTCTGTTCAAGGAGCGCTTCCTTCAGTGTCAATGCGACCATTGTTTCGCTTCTTTCGGCGCTGCTCGTGATTTTTCTTGGGCGGGCTTCCCTGGCGGCTCCACTTTTCCACTTTCCCCCGCTTCCTGCCAACTCTTCACACCAAATGTGTTTACTTCTGCGCCATTTATCTTGCTTTGGCGCCCTGCGACTACAATAAGCGAGTGCGAGGGGGCGAGAAGAGGTGCCGAGGGAAAGAGATACAGAGAGAGAGAGAGAGATGGCTGGAGGCCTGGCCTTGCCGGAGCTTTCCTTCCGTTTGTGTCCTGTGTCCTTTCGCTATTCAGCCGCTTGCCTCTTTTTTTTCGCTCTCTGTGAATGGGAAAAGTCAGCGGGGAAAATCCAAAAAATCTTTCTGTCGCTGCCTGCTTTCCCTCGGTAACAATTTAATTTTCCCCGCATAGTTTCCCGGGCGCTGGCTGCGTTTAATGGCAGGCAGGCCAGTGTTCACCAGACGGATTATCATTCTCGGCCATGCGAATTAAATATGCAAACGAGCCAAGATTTCTGCTGATTACTGAAAAAGCTTGTATACCAAATTGCATGGCCTACTTTGGCCAAGTTATGCAATCACTGGCAGAGAGTTGGTACTTGGGAACTGAATAACAATAAAGTATAAGTTGTTCTAAGGAAATTCCTTGAGAAATTTCATTAAGAGGAAAACTTTATTTACTTTTAGATATTTCATGTTACTATTATCTGTTTTAATCGCTGCTGATTGTATCACAAATTGCTAATATATTTCCCTTTTTATCTCGTGGTGGAAAGTTTCCGTTGTAATTCCTGTGGCACACAATTTGATGAGTAAGCAAAGACCTCGTCTGTTTAATAGCAGCCACTAAATCGCTAGTTAAACACATCACAAACAAACTGGCGATTACTTCGGCACAAAGCCAGCAGGCAAATGGATCAACCAGAAGCCACCAGCGCCACTCGCGGCATTGTTCTGCTACCGGACCCACGCAATAAATACAGAGATGCACTGAAAAAAATTATATATAATAAAATTAAATTAAGATTGATATAATTTTTAAGGGGCCTCACAATTTTAGAGACTTCAGTATCACTTATAAACTTTAATCAACCATAAATTTATATTTATTTATTAAAATTATTAAAACTTTGGCATGCCGATGTTGCGCTTTGATTATTTGATCAAATTTAAAATTGATCAACCAAACAATCATTAATTTTATTTAATTTTAAATTGGCTGAAATCGGCATACCGAGTTTTAAATATAAAAAATATATAACCAGAAAACAAAGTTTGAAATAATGACAGTTTAAATTTTCTTCTTCGATTTGATTAAAAAGATCCCTCTTTTTTAGTTTTTTTTTTTCAGCGTAGAGCAGTCTGCAAACGCTATCCATGGCTTTCGATTAGAGCCCCATGGAAATCCACTGACAATGGCACCTCGAATGACCATAGCTCAGTGGATTCGAGCGTAAGCAGGCAATCGCAATGCCTCTTTTTTTTCATTCCCCGATTAATAGGACGCCAAGGACGGCATAATTTGTTGGCCAATCAGCCCCATGTCAAAAATATCCACCACCCCTGCTGACTGATTTGGAAGTCTTTTTCAAAAATTCCGCAGCGAGCTGAGGGGAAAATTAAAAAAAAAAAAATGTTTTGGCCGCAGTACGACATCGGCAGCTGGCGCTGACAGTGATGCACTGTCCATGAAGTCTGCCCAAAGCGCTGCACATTCGTATTTATTAACTTGGCCAGGAGGCAGACCCTGACCCGAACCGACACGGGCCTGATGAGGCCAAAACTGACCTTGCTGACAAATCTCTTACCAATCAAGGGGGCGTCGGCACTCGGAATTCGCAGGAAATGGGAATGCGGAATGGGTATCAATCAATACCCATTGATTCGAGCCGCTGGGCGGGGCCTGGTCTCGTTGGCGCCAATTAAGTGCCCATAAAAAACGGGCAAGAGCTCCGCCAGTTTGCTAGCTTGCCAGTTTCCCAGTTTTGTCTCAACAGCGTGGTGGTGAGTGTGTGTGTGTGTGAGTGTGTGGACATTGGTGTGCACCCGGGTGTGCTTGCTCGAGGGGGAGCCTAGCCTCCAAGTGGCCGTTAAGGGAATACCAACTCACAGATTGGAAGGCGACGGTTTCGTATAGTGAATCTCCCAAGTCTCAGCTCCAAAGGGTTATTGACTTATATAAATATATATCAATTTAACAAAACATTTATATACTTAACATAAAAAATATCTGGTTATTATACAAAAAATAATGTTATAGAATATGTAAAAATGAAGGAAATGTAGTTTAAGGAACACTCCCTCAGAGGAAACGTACCCGTAAAGCTCCTCTGGCAGTGCAGCGCAAAAATGTTCGCCCAAGGAGCCAGCCACTCTCAAGTACTTCACATGGCCACAATTTTGAGAGAAGGGCAGCGGGGAAGGAAAATGCCACCGGAGGGGTAGGTGGGCGTACAGAAAAGTGGCAAAAGAGGGGCAGGCGAAGGGGGATAGTGTCGAAGAAGTGTGTCAACCGACGACAGTCAACAGAGGGTTCATGTTGTGTGGCGTTACATACTTTTTGGCGCCTTAAATGTTTGCTCGTGTTTTGGGCGGAGGGCGTGGCCAGTCGGGGTGTGCACTATATGCACTATAAATTAAAGCTGCTTTGAATATCTGTTGCACATTCCCAGCGAACGGCGCCAGGCAAGCCAAAACGCAAACGTAATTAGCAAATGGAAGTGCCAGTTGGTCCGTCGGCAGCCAAGTTTTATTTAACCGCTTTTGACTTTGGTGAGAGCTCGAGCGGTATTATTAATTCAGTTTTCTGCCAGCTGAGGGTGTATTTTTTTCAGTAACTGTACACCTTAGGGAGCCATTTTGGGGCTTTTCAAAATTAGTTTTCTCAACGCTTTTCAGTGGGGGAAGCCTGTTATAGTGTTGGCTTTTTCTCGTAGCTTAGAGTCAAACCCGTTGAAAGGGTTTAAATCTCAAATACGAATTAAATATCAATAAGGATTGGGACTTAAGAGACAAGGAAGACGACTAAAAATGGTAATCATAGTAGAGAAAGGCATTCAAAACAAAGTAAATAAGCACACAGAAATATTTAATCAAGGCAGAGACTTATATATTAGATTCCTCAGATCCATTTACTTATTAAGAACGGCCAAGAAAGTTACATTAATAAATGAATTGCAAATATTTGCTACGAAGAGCAAGCTAAAAACAAAACAGCCAAGAAAATGGGCATTAAGACTAATTAAATAATACCAGGGATTTCAGCTCCCCTTTATTTATTTTGAGAAAAATCGAACCAGGCCAAGAAAATTCGCATTATTTCTATTTATTTTTAGATTCACTCCTAAGCTTTTGCCCCAAGGCTCTTGAGAGGACTCAGGCTCTTCCAATTCCGCCCCCATCCTGGCACATTGACCTTTTCCGCAGGCCTTCCTTTCCGGTCTAAAAAAAGGAAAAGCGGCAGGAAGTGGGCCGAGGCAGGGGCAAGAACAAGATAGAGCTGGCCAGCAGATGCCTCGGGCAGGTGGGGCCGTAATTCGCAAATTGACTGACAATCATGGGCGTTACGGGCATGAAACACCTTCTGGGCCCGCTTTCGAGCAGTTTGCATTCAAATTGGCCGACAGTCTAGGCGGATTTGACAGTTTTTTAGGTCGGTGCGGAAGGATTCTCGTTATCTTCCCGCTTTTATGTCCTGTAATTTCAAGTTTTTATTTCCCGCATTGCCCGCGTACAGTCTCATTCGAGTTGCACACTTTATGACTGGCTCTAAAATAAAGAAAGGGACCGAACTCGCTTATTACTTCAAGTAGCTTCTAAGCCAAAAAAAAAGGAGTTGCTCCCAATGCCGGGGCTAGACAACAAAGAAGCTGCAGGGGAGAACAGAATGCGGAGCGCGGAGTGCAGAGAACACAGAACTCTTAAAGTCGCCACAAAGGCGGCCAGAAAACCTGGTGAAAAGCGTGCTCAAAACTTTACATTTTTATGGCAGAGAGCACGCTGTTAAGCAGCCATTTTCTCTTTCGTCCTGCAGCAGAACATCTGCATCCTTTCTCTCTCAGTGAGAGCGAGCTCTGTTACCCGGTAATTTATTTTGGCTTTGTCTCTTTAATAACAGAAAACTTCAAAAGCAAGCCGCTTCGGTGAGATTGTAACTGATTGTTCATATTTGGGTTATATTACTTAAATTATATTTTAAAGAGCAGCCTAAAGTTAGGAAAATCTGCTTGTTTAGCTTACCAATGGTTTTCTAAGTCTTAAATTAAATGTAACAGATTTTATGTCTCTGCAGGACATGTTAGTTAACATTAGCAAAGACCACAACCAGGTGGAAGGTGTAAAATCGCATGCATTAGATTTTGTTATAACATTAGGATTCCACCTTTTTTAAAAATAGAAGCTTGTTTTTTACTAGTTGAATATTTCTTACTTATATATTAAATATATTTTATTCTTCATTACAAAAACGGTAATAAATTTAAATTAATTCTTACTTTATAAAATATATATTTATTCCATTTTTTAGTGATTAAAATATGACTTTTACTAATTAAAACATTCAATTTAAAATTTTAAAATTTCCTTATTTGCAGTAACGTTGCAAAAAAACATATATTGATTACTCGAAAAGTATTATTTTTAAAACTGGCCTTGGTTACTTACATCCCTCTTAATTACCTTTCATTTAAATTTCCTACTTTTTTTTCTCTTTTCCAAATTAACCCACCGGAAATGTCTAAAAATATATCAAAAGACTCGTATTAATATTATCAGATATGCGCCCTACTCACCCGCTCAGAGCAGAATAACCTCATTTTGCACTTGGCCCCAGGCAGCGACAATTTGGGGCCATCATCACCTGAGGATGCGGAGGGCTATGAAGAAAGAGCCGGCACCGAAATGTAATTTCCTCCAACATAATAATTATAAATATTATTCCAATTTTTCAAGCCCCGCACCCGCGCGCCGCGGCTCTCGAGGAAAAGTTATCCACTCATCTCGCATGTCTAACGAGCATAAACGAGCCACCAACTCACGCAGACAAGGCCAGGGAAAATGGCTAATGCGTGCGCCAGGACATGCCAGGATGCGTTCGCATGAGGATGTGAGTGGGACCGTGGATGTGGATGTGAATGTGGCTGTGGATGGTGGCTCAACCCATCAGGCGACAGCTGTTGCTGCCACTCCAGCCGCCAGAGCAAATCTGGGGAGTCATTCGGGTAGCTGATTCCGCCTTCCGTCTTCTGGCTTATATTTTTACGGTATTTTAATTTAATGCCTGTTGACATTTGGTTACACGCTTATGGCTGCCGTCGACAACAATGTCCTGCCCGTGCCGCTGCTCCCCACCTTGCCTGGTAGCCTCCTGCCCCAATTACGCAGCTTCCCGACAGTTGTTGCGCCGAATTTACGTTGAGATAAATTGTTTGGTTTCCTTCTCCGAGGCCCCATGACTAGCTGATGGGACACTTGTGGTTGAGTGGTTCGCTGGTTCGGTTTGGGGAGACCCTACGCTTAATAATGTTTTTCGTATGCATGACAACGACTGTAAATTGAGTTGCACAAACAGAGGATAGTGGGGTTTTTTTTTTTTTTGGAGAGAGGCAGCTCATTAGTCCAACTTTGTTGGCCACAGCCAGGGCCAAAATGTTTTGTAATGTAGGACAGACCAGGAGAAATATTTGTCAAGACTAATTGGCTTCAAGAGGGCGGAAGACATGGAACTGCAATGGTTTGCCGTGAGCAAATAATAAAAGAAGTGGCTTAGCTTTTAAGAGTATGTAAGGTTATCAAGTGGGAATCAAATCTTTACAAACTTAATTAAGCATACTATACCTACAAGATGTATTATTTATTATTTGCAAGAGTTTTGTAGAGGATAAAGTGTTATTTACTACTCAAATTAACCTTCTGCAAATGAAATATTGTATAAAGCATTCGATTTTCTTTAATCTGTCAGCACTTTATTTGATTAAAATACAATATTTCTATGGCTATGGCAATCAATGGTATTTATGAACAAAAATCAATTTACTGCCGACAGGTTTTCCATTTGAAACCACATAATAACCTTCTCACCCTGCCAGGGATGGGCAATTTCGGCCCAAGAATGTGCAGCAAAATGCATCCAAACGAATCGACTGCCCTTCCTGGCTTTCTAACTCAATTTGCATGTTGTGTACGAAAAATAAGTTTTATCTCAGAGTCAAGCGAATGGAAATTTTGTGAGCGGTGATGAGGCAGGTGAAGGTGGGCGGGGAAAATTGCATTTTCGTATGGCAAGGCTAAGGCCAAAGGTCGAAATTGTCGTAATTAATCACTTTAGGAGCGAGGACTGCCCGAAGGCGACCCCCTCTCATAGCTGAGGTGAGCAGAAAGACCACAAAGAGCCAGTTGACCATAAAAATCATAAGCCAAGTTAAGGCTCCGGTGCTCGGTCAGCTGCACATGAAAGTTAACCTCATAAGCCATTTAATTGAGTTATATGCGTTTTAATGAAGCTGCAGAGCGGGGAAGCCGAAACAGGAAGGCAGCTTAGTCACGTTCCGCGTGCAAAATGCATTAATTGAGCGTAATTAATACCGAAGCGATTGCCTCAAGGACGATTCTCACCTCGTGTGCGGCTAAACCGCTTTCGGAAATGAAATATTATATGGTATGGCGAATTTATTGCCATTCTGGCATGATTTTAATTAATGTTTCCATTTTACGACGACTAAAATCCACCCAAAATGTATGCAAAATGTCGGTGCTCTGCAATTACTGCTGCAACAAGGAAGCAAATTAGCTTCTAACCACGGCCAGCCGGCCGAATTATGTTGATTTGTTTGCCATTTTGCGATATATTTCAAATATGCCAACGGTTTTTGTGGCCAGCATCAGGATAATCGTGTAAATTGGGCGGAAATCAGGGGGACATGTGTCGGGGGACTGCAATGCAATGCCCGCGATAACAATGTTGCTTTTTGTCCTTAACAAGCCGGATTCGGGCAGGATATGTTACCGACTTGTGGGATTAAATTGATTATGGTTAGGGGATTAAGAGATAAACAAGTCAAAATTGAATGGGAAAAGATCAGGGAAGTTAATCTGTGCCTTGCAAGGATTATACTATTGTGTGCTACAAAATAGCGTATTAATATGCATCCAAAGATTATTTTATAAAGATAAATGTACAATTGTGTGCACAATTTTGAGAACACTTAGACTTCTTTTAATTCCAGATCTTTATGTTGTTATTTTTGTATGCCTTGCAACCCTTTTTGTGGCAAGTTAAATCGCAAAATCCTTTCATCTTCAAGCCCCTTTGATGGATATCGACAAAAACCACAATGACAACTTTCGAACCGAAGGAATTTGCATATCAATATGGAAAGCCCATCTCCATTCCGGGCCAAAAACAAGTTAAGCCAGAAAGCGCCAAAAAGTGTGCAAGTAACTGGCATCCCACCCACAAAACCAGACAGACGAGGAAGCCCAGACATCTCTGCCACAAGAAGAAAAAAGAACAAACCCCAAAATAAAAGAAAAGAGAAAATAACTAAGAAATTTGTATTTATACAGTTGCCAGGTTTTTGCTGCTAAAGGACAAACAACAACTAGGTCCTGGGACGCAAGGACGAGCCCAAAGAAAGGCAAACAACTGAAGCAGGCGAACTAAAAGCGCATTTCGAAAATCGAAAAGACCCGAAAGAGCCACAAAATATGCAACCGCAACAAACCAGCTCAAAAGCCACGCCCCCACACACACACCGTGCGTGTGTGTGTGAGAGTTGGGCTGGGAAGGGGGAGTGTGCCGTGTGTGTGCACGAGATAAATGCACGGAACGCGCACAATTAAATATTCAGAGCGAATATTTTTTGTCGGTTTTCGCCAGTTGCCATTGCAGTTGAGTACCAACCACGCAACCAACTAGCCAAAAAAAAAAAAACATAAGGGAAAATGCCACAGGAAAGCCGTAAATACTCTATCTAATATATGATATACAAAAACAGATCCGGTAAATATTTGATATTTATTGAATTAACAGGAACAAGTATCTAAGTTACCAACTATTAACATAATATATTATTTCTAAATATTATACATATTTATTCTTCTACACATACCTATCAGTATTTGGTTATCTTTAGATCTTTCTATTCGAAATTATAATACATTATCCTTGAAAGGGTATTTGCAGTTCCATTTCCCACACTCTCTGAAATGTAAACTGGCAAAAGTAAAAAGTTTCCTTTGGAAATGTTGTTCCAACACGTAACGCTCACAGCGATATGCCCTAACCCATCCGTACTTTTTGGTTTATCTCCGAACATGTACATGTTACTCTCTTTTCAGCTGTCTGAAAGTTGTCGCTCCGAGCGTATCGTAAAAAGTGAATTTTTAAGAGCTCCAATACATTTCAAAAGTTATTTAAAAAACCCGAAAAGGGTAATCATCGTCAGGTTTATAATACTTAAATATTTAAACTCTGACTTAACGTTCCAATTAGGTATTTGTAAATATTTTAGTTTTCCTGAAACTGTCTCTCTGTCAATAGCTTTACCACACAAAGTAAACATTGTCCTGAAATACAATGCAGGCGGGAAAGTGTCTCCCTCCCGGCTGCCTGCGTAAAGCTGCTTGCGGTGAATGTGAAAAGAGTTGGAAAAGCGGAAAGGCAAGCAGGCCTAGCCAGCGGCTGACAGGCTACAGGTATGCCACTCCTGTGTACGGCCGGGATATGGGGATATCCATATGGAAAGCGCACTCCCTGTTGTCAGAGGAAGGGCCTCTCAAATGCCGATGACGACAATGTTGATGGCGATGATGACAGCGATGGCGTGGCGGATGCGGCTTCCGTTTCCGGTTTGCGGTCCAAGGCAGAGCCCTCCTCCGCCTAAGCCGTGTCCATTTGCGCCGCTATCAGTCGTTAGCACATACATTTTTGTTACCCAGCTGCTGCTGCTGCTGCTGCCTTTGGGACAATTTCTGGTATTTGTGTTTCCATTTGGTGTGTTGAAGTTTTCCCATTTAAATGCGACAACTTCCTGGCCCTTGGAATGGACGGAGTGGGTGAGGGGGGGAAAAGTTAGTCGAGTGCATTTCCTGCTGCAAAATGTTGCATTTCCTTTTGCCGCATTCTGGACACTGGTCAAAGTTTTCGGGTTAAACTTATTTTGATGATTAAGTGGGCCACTTTCGAGAGCAAAGCCAATAAGGAAATTCCGGCGATGCAAACAGGTTTAGGTCTGAGCCTTCTGTTGAAGCTCACATGGACTTGCGATTATCTTCCACGCCGCTTAATGCTTTAATTGCATTTTCCTAACAAACGCCGGCGCAAGCGTCTCTCGTATTTTCATTATTATTACTTTTTCAGCTCCGACAATGGCAGGGGTCAAAAATATGCACACTCACACGCGAAGCACACAGCTCGGAGGGAGGGCAGCAGCACCACGGCGTATACGTAATTTGCATTACAATGAACCCGGCAGCCTCCTCCACTTGCCCCTCGTCGTTCCCCATCGTTCCTCGTCGTCGTTCATCGCTGCAAGGTGTATAATTTTGATAGCAATTCTACAAAGGCCACAGAGCTGCGGTTGGCGATGCGATGACTGTACTGCGGGAGGGGGCCAGAGAAGGATTCTGGGAAAGGAAGTTTGCAGGGGTCGGTGAGCGTTGCATTTCAATTGAAATAACAATAATTGTTTGCAGCAGCCACTGCCGTCGCTCTCGTTTTCTCCCTCCAGCACCCCTTCCGCAGTGTAATGCTTTGTTTTGTGGCCTGGCAATCCTTGCTCTTCTGGCGCCTCCGACTCGTGAATGGAATGGCATCATCGGATGTTGAATGTCAGTGACTGCCACGCCCCCTCGGGTTGCGCGCCCTGGACAGGGCATCTAACCTCTGGTGGCAAACCGCTTGAACTCACTCCAACTCACTGGGTTGGCGAGACAATTGAGCAAAATATTTATTTGTATTCTATACTAAATTAAATGTATCTAGAAAGCTGTTTTAAAGAGGTAGTTTTGCCATTTTTTAGCTCTATGTATATGTCGTTGTTTCTTATATACCATTCCGACCGGGTTAAAGTCTTAGGTATTTGGCTAGAAACAATTTAATTTTGAACAATTATATATTTAATTTGTATACTTTTTTACCGGAACCATTTAAATTATATTGCATGCTATTGGCCGCTGTAAATAAAAAAATCTCTGCATTATTAAGTGCACATAAAATTAAAAAAATTCATTTCAAATTATACAATATTGTGGTTATTAAAAAAACTTGCGACAACATTAATTTATAACATGATGCTTTAGAAAAAGAACCACCGCAATTAAAAATTCTTGCAGCCTTTCGGCTAATTATATTCAATAATTAATGGGGCTAAAGTGCATTTGTTGATTCTCTCAGGTGTCGCATTATCAGATTTAAGCAGTTCATTGCAGCCATTGGCTCATCTTAGTCCACAGAATGCTTTTCCCTTGCCAAGCTGGGAAAATGTTTTTCCTCACTTCACGCTCTAAGTGATTTTCAATTATGAAGCGCGACAGAAAAGGCAACAGCAAGGATTCCCGGGACCTAGGGACCAAGTTTACCTGCCGAAAGAGGAGGGGCATTGTTAAAAAATGTCTTGCATAAAAAGTTTTTAATTGCCATGTGCTCTTGCCAAAAAAAAAAAGAAAAAGGACTAGTCGAGTTTTCATGCCGTAGTAATTAGTTGCTGCTTCAGCTGCAAATTAAGCCATAATTATGCGCAGCCAGCGACACTCTGAAGGAGCTGACTGGGCCATGAAGGGCTTTGGGGACCCCGAATAGCCCCCATATCATGCCCACTAACTTTGGGCAGCTCAAAGTCTAACCACAACAATTGGCCAACAAGTTGTCGCTGGCCAACAGCTCTTGCAACATAAACACAGAAAAAAGGCCATGCAAAATATTTGCTTAAAAACATCAAGTTCGTCGCCATCGAGCTGGAACGTGTGGCAATGCATCGCTTTGAGTGGAAAGGAACGATGGCGAGTTTGGAACAGAGAGCGAAATACAGAGATCTCTCTGTCTCTCGGAAAAGGACTCAAAAAGGACTCTAGCACGAGCAACAAGAAGGAAAAGTCACTGACAATTGCAGATACCGTCTTACTCTCTGGGATTCCTGTATTCTGGTCATAGACCATTTTCCACCATTGTTATGTCAGATTGCTGATGATGGGCGGCGAGAGGGAGTTGATAGAGACACGAATGGGGGGGCTGTTGCAAGGACATGACTGATAAGCGTGGCAGCGACGCTGTCAAAGGTTGTGATTGATGCACACAGGTTGTAGCTGCTGTCAGGACAGTGGACAAGGATTGAACTCTTTTTTTATAGAGCTTATAAAAAAACAAGAAATAAAAAGCTAAATACGTAAGTTAATAGTTAAGAAAATAATTTTAAATAACATACTAATCAAGTAACAAAACTCGAATCGAATATTCACCTAACTACCAACTACTACCATAGAAAACCATCTAGTTCCTATATCTGTAGATGATGTTGTATTGCATGATTTATATCTATATAGTATATTTCAAAATATATTCTTGTGTTTTAATAAGACCCAAAGTAATTGTACTTAAATATAAATTCAATAATTTCAGTTGCTTATTAAGCTATTTCAAGGAAGGACTTGCTTAGTTCCAATGGCTCCACTGTACTGTAATTGCTGTTGGTCTTTCACCTTTGCCACTGTCAGCGCACTAACTGTAAGCGATGTTTTCCCGATGAAGCTCAACTGCAGTCACCCACGTTTATCTACATCTGCATCTGCACTAGAGCCACCTATGCACACACACAATGACACATTCTTGCAATAATACAGGTGTGCGTATTCGATTCACGGCAGGAGGTTTATTTTTCACTGCGGCGCTAATGTCCTTTTCTTGCTCGCTTTTTGCTGCCCTCGACTTGGCCTCTGGCACTTTGTCAATTCGCAAACAAAAACGAATTGCACACGGGATTATCGACGAACACACATACGCACTGGTGTACACTGTACACAGTCACCCGCAGAGTTCCTCACTTTGCGGTGTAACTAAAGAGTTATTTCAACAATTTTCTTCTACTTATTTTCTTATTCTAGCAGACCATTAAAAGGTTTCTTTTTGTTATCAAGCTGCTTTTATTTATAAACACTTTATTTATTATTACGAGATAACAAACGACACTGTCTTTCGCTGCGATGCTTCACAAATATAAAGGTTCTTTTTATCACAACGGTCGTCATTGAGAGAGTTGTAGTTCGTCTCAATTGCATTATATCCCAACTCGTCACAATGCTCTACACCTTGGTAATTATCTGGCATGGTGGCAGCCCAAAGATTCAATGATATTGGTTGACCGGTTGATAACCACACATGTTTTCCCTGATTTGCCAGGTCAGTGCCTGCAGTCCAATACTGGGCCATTATCTTGTATCTCCAGAGAAACTCATTGATTGCAACCCACTCCTCAGTGGTCTCAAAAGCTATGAGGTTGGCGCCCATTTGGCGACAAGCAGCAAAGGCATCAAACCAGTTCCTTGTAGTCTTCAGTTCAATATAGTAATACCCATGGCCGATCCTTATAAAGGGTATCCCTAAAGAACACTTATAGAGTTAGTAACGTAGATATTTTTGCAGGCCAATTGAATTTTACCATCCTCTATGGTTGGTGTTACTTCAAAACCACCGGCCACTGAAAGTATACACAATATAGACCCGAGAAGCGTTAGTTTAACGAGCATTTTGCGAATACTGATGAATGGGCCTGCGAAATCAACTATTTTATACTGAACTCGGGGATCATAAAACTTGGCAGATAACTTTAAAGATATATCTACTTTTACAGCCAGTTTTGTGGTTAGGTAAATATTAATCTCTTTCTAAGAGTGTGATGCAACAATAGCTTTTCAAATAGCAAACTAGATAGGTAGATAATTGCAAGCTAGTTATATTATCTGGAAGAAAATAATAAACAATTTTGTTTAGTTTAGATTACCTACTTATAAGCTGCTGCTTCCGTTCCGTTGTTTGTCGTACAGTTAGCTTTTTATTTAAGATTATTCAATAAAGAGTTCTCTGTTCACTGTTAGTTCTTTTACAAATAATATTAAGGTAAATACTTTTTCTTACAAGGTGCTTTTATTTAATATTATATGAACTGAATAGCATTATTACCAAATAACAAACGACGCTGTCTTTGGCTGTGGCGCTTCGCATATGTAAAGAGTCTTGTGCTCGCAATTATAATCATTCAGCGTGTTGTAGTTGGCTTCGGTTGCTCTGTCTCCCATCAAGTCACAATGCTCAACTCCATTCATATTATTTGGCTCTCCAGGATACCATATTTTTAGGGATATGGGTTGACCGGTGGAGAACCATTCATGTTTTCCCTGAATGGCCAGGTCGGTTCCCGAGACCCAATATACATGGTTAATCTTATTTTTCCAAAGGTACTGATTGATTAAATCCCATTCCTGAAGAGTCTCAAAAGATACAAGATTGGCGCCCAACCGGCGACATGATGCAAAGGCATCAAACCAATTCTTTTGAGTCTTCAGTTCAATGTAATAGTAGCCATGGCCGATCTTAAGGAATGGTCCTGTGGTAATGTTCAGTTCCTGTGGTATCCCTAGGGAATATTTCAAGAATTAGAAACGTCGATATTAGCGGGCCGAATCCTTTTTACCCTCCTCAATGTATGGTGTCACTTCAAAAGCTCCGACCAATGAAAGAAGAAACAGTACCGAGCCGAGAATCGCGAGTTTAGTAAACATTTTGCTAAGACTGATGGCCTGGCCTGCGACCATAGACGTTTTATACTCAACTAACATCATAAGTAACGGAAGTGATACTCTTGAAGATATCAGAGGGAAAGAAAGTCTAGTGCGAAAATTAATTGTAGTTTGCAAGAGTGTCTATTAAATATGTACTTTCAATGGGCTAAACTACTTATTGAGGTAGATAAGTGCAAGCTAGTCATACCCTCTGATAAGAAATTTTTTACTACATACATATATCACAACTTGTTTGATTGCATTTTAGACTTCTCCCCAAAAAAATGTAAAAGATATTTAATTTCTTACCACATATGTATATCAGCACTTTGTGCCTGAACTGTCAGTCTGGAATAGTATATATTTTGTAGTGAAATATGTCAGAGGTGCCGACGGTTCCCAGTAAGCCACCGCTGCCTTGCGGGGGCGGACTCAAGCCGAATCCCATCTACAAAAAACTGATGGTAGAGAACCTAACCATTATCCGACCGCCGATCCTAAAGATCTACTACTGGGAGAGTTTCGACATAACGGGGTGAGTGATTGCATAACTTAATGATTGGGATTACCATACTACATTTCCTTTTCCGGATGGCAAGCTTAGCCTGAACAAGAAGCTGCGCTCGAATCGCGCCGAGCACGAGCACACCATTGTGATACCCATCCGCCAGATACACAGCCAACCGCTGAAGTTCGTGTTTTGGCTTCGTAACCTCGCGTCCAAAGAGACCACCCTGACCCTTAAGCGAATCCAGAACTGCCAATGCCAGCCGCTAAGGACTCAAGTCGGCTTTAACCAGTATCGCCACCTCTTCAACTGCCCACACCGCAGGCTGCTCCACATTAGCCAGGAGATAATGGCAATCAAGCCCGACGAAGTGGTGGCCCTGACTGCCACGGCCTACTTCTTCCTGTACGGCGAACATCTGCTCACCTACGAAGTGAAGTAAGTTCTTAAGTAACGAAAAAAGATACTATGACACGAGTACTTAGAATGTATTTTAGCATTGAGGATAGATTAGTATCTGAAAGTCGTGTTTTTCTTTTCTTTTAGCACCGACGACAAGCGCAAGTTCCTGTGGCACTTTCACCTGGAGATTTCGGACTTTCATCCCGAAAAGTGCCTGCTCACCACAGAGCTGTTGCCTGTGAACATAAAGAACTTCTATCACACCACCCAGCCCATTTGGGTGCAGAACATCACAATGTCGCATCTGTCCTTCTCGTTTTCATCGCGGGACCGGGGCCTCAAACTGCTCAACATGAATCTCACAGTGCCGCGACAGAGTGTGTGGCCCCTGCTGGTGGACTATCGGCCCCTGGACTACGAAAATGAGGTATAATCATATTTATATTATATATTGAGATATCAAATCAACAAATCAAATATCAAATACTTTCATTTAATAAATAAATATCATTTTCCACAGGCTGAGATCTTTCTCACCTACAACAATTCCAAGGCCCGCTACAAGATTAAAGCTCGTGGAGTGATGACCGACAGCAATGAGGAGACCGATATGCCCCTGAAGGATCGTGAGTGCAACGATTTCTTGTATGTCATCTATCCCAACCGGGTGAATGTCGAAGCCGGCCTGCGGGAGGAGCGGACACAGCTGGTCAATGTCCACAACTACGGTCAGAAGTGCCTGGAGTTTCGCTGGCAGAGGTGATTAAAATTAAGTAAAGGTTAATAAATATAAATTCCCTTCTCCTGGCAGCTACATTATCAACGAGTTTTTCTCGGTGGTCTTCAATCCGCCCATCTTCCGCCTCAAAAGCCACCACTCGAAGCTGTGCGTGATCTCGGTGACGGTGCTCGAGCGTCTGGTGCACTTCCGGCGCATTCCCATCGTGCTGGAGGTGCACCGCATCCTTGACCGCGCCACCCTGATCGCCAAACAGGAGCTGGCAGAGATCGAGTCGATCGACGACCCCAAGTGGAAAGAGGAGAGCTACTTGGAGCACGTCTACCTGCAGCTAAACATCCGCACCACCGTTAAGCCCGCTTCGGACACAGCCGAGGACGTGGAGCCAGGCGAAAAGATCGATCCCACAGCAGGACTCCCTCCCTGCGCCCAATTTGGACCAGGAGTCGGAGCAGAGGAAGCCGATGAAGCAGGAGTTGGGCCACCGAAGCCGCCGTCGGCCGGGGATCAGCGGGCTGAGGCGGAACGCAGAGAGCTTATCCGCCGACTGATGTCCAAAAATCGACTCTGCTCCAACGAGATCATAGACCTGAGCATGGCCATTGACCAGCGGATCACCATCTTCGAGAAGCTGTTCTGGAAGTACCTCAGCAAGTCCAAGTTCATGCGCATCAATCAGGAGCGGAAGCGGCAGAGAACGGCGAAGACCTACGAACAGGTGGTATATCCTGATGAAGATGTGCCAGCGGAACCCGTCACGGAACTCGATCGGAAGTACGATGATTACTATTTTTAACTATTTAATATTAATACCCATTTTACCTGTAGCAACATCATGGAAATCCTGTCACGCCTGATGCAGGAGGCCATCAACGACTTGGCCAAGAACTGGGTCTTCATCCCGTCGCAGTACTACGAGCGCACCACTTAAGTGTTCCCCAGAGTTAACCAAATACATTGCAATCCTTTCATCCTCTACGTTTTCCCTTTTCTGGGAATGCACTCCTTTTCAGGTTGTCCGCACCGCGAAATTTATGTAAGATTTCGCACGAGCTGAGAGCCAACGCCACCGCCTCCGCCTTTCGTGGTGAGCATTTCGGGTGAATTTATGTGTCTGCAGGCAGCCTTTTAGGACCTTCCTTTCCACGCAGACAGAACGGGGCGGGGCAGAGGGCTGGTCGGGAGGGGTCAGACCATTTGAAGCGCATATTTATGCTTGGCGCCGGCGATTAGTTTGTGTGGGAAGCAGGCCAAGTGGTCAAGTGTTTAGCGATTTGTACGCTCTAAGGTGGATTTTCTAATAGCAAAGGTTTTTCTAATGAAAATACTACAGTTTAATGGTTTGTGTACTCTTATTGTGTTCCAGTGGAACCAATTTTAAATCATCAAATTCAATTCGGAAAGGTTTTTTTGCGTTCATTATTATTAGGTTACAATTTAAGGAAAGGATTAAGAGGTAAAAAATAATTAATCTGCAATATGCAGAGCTGCAAATTTCGGACTAAAATTTGAATACCTTGCAAGGGCATAAATTGTCCATTTTAGATTGATTCTTACTTTCCAATGGCAGCTAAATTATATATTTATTTGAAACAAAACCGCCAATAAACGCCCCCTGGCAACGCTGGTCGCTCGGACCGAAAAGTCTGGCAACGCTGGAAGCTCGTTCAGCGTTGCCAGACATTTCGGACCGAGCGACCAAAAGTACCAGATCGTCTCTCGCCCGGTTCGGATTTTACATACCGATTCGGAATTTGACATACTTTCTACCCCATTGCTACATTTGACACGTTTGTTACATTTGACACATTATCAACCGCTAAGCCGAATTGCGCCTGGCCACACTTTTTCACTTCTTCGGACCGCGTCACTTTTTTGCTATTTAAATTAAACTAAAAACGTTAATTTGTAGATGCCTGTTAAACCAAATTGTGATAAAAGCCACTAAAGCCGAAGCCAAAAAGGCGCGTTTCCGTGTCGTGTCAAAGATCCTAGGCGAGCAAGCAGCTGGACTCGAGAGCGAGGTGATCGAGGAAGACGCTTCTTCCCCACGCAAAAACAGACGCCGAATTTTCGCACACATTCCGCCGCATTCCGATAGTCTTTGAATTTAGGGAAAATAAACCCAGAAAGATGAGCAAGGACATTTACTACTCCGACAAATACTACGACGAGCAGTATGAGTACAGGTGAGTGCGCGCGCCA
Source organism: Drosophila lini (assembly GCA_018905715.1). Lineage (NCBI taxonomy): Eukaryota > Metazoa > Arthropoda > Insecta > Diptera > Drosophilidae > Drosophila > Drosophila lini. Next base: position 23,928 of record JAEIIL010027425.1, read on the forward strand.
CAGAGAGAGTGATCTTAAGGCTGAAACTGTAAATCCCGCAGACATGTGGTGCTGCCCAAGGAGCTGGTGAAAATGGTGCCCAAGACACATCTGATGACCGAGGCCGAGTGGCGGTCGATCGGCGTGCAGCAGTCGCGCGGATGGATCCACTACATGATCCACAAGCCGGAGCCGCACATCCTCCTGTTCAGGCGGCCCAAGACCGAGGAGTAGGCTCCGAGGCGGACCAAAACAACAACTGCAGCAGATACACACACCTACCTAGCTACCCCTCGTGCCCCTAACCCTACCATTCGCATGCTCGTCCGGCAGCTGCTGCGATGGTGCTGCGGCGGTGGTGGTTGTTGTGCGAAACCAACTGTTGCGACAAGCATCATCTTCGCGTCGAGAGTCGCTGCGGAGAACTCTGTATACCTTATCATTTTACTACGTGTCTGGCGCAAATCCTTTCCTTTTACCTATACCGCCTATACCTGTAGATGTAGCATTTAGAGCTAAAAACTAAGTTTGCCATTTCATCACACGCACTTTTTAAATACCCGGAGGCGCGGCTGCCAGGACAGACGACTCCTCGGCCCCTCGCCACACGTCGTCTTATGTTGCCATTTCGAAACGGAAGCGGAAGCGAAAGGAGAAGAATACGTTCACTTTTACTAAGCTTAATTGAAATCTGATTTGTGATCTTGAAATTCTTAATCAATACAAATATGTTTACACATAATATAATACACTTAAAAGTAAATATGTTTAATATATGAGGCGAGGCTTGAGGCGTTGATTGCTCAAAGTTTTCCCGAAATCGATCAAACTTAAGCGTTTTCAACTGTTGGCTTTGGTTGGGATTAGGACTTGAGGGACCTTGACTATTATCGAAGTCCAGGGAGAAGGTTTTCTTGAGCGTCAGGTAAGTTATTATTTTATCATTTAAATCGTTTAACTTACTAATTTTTTATTCTTGCAGAGTTATTAATAAAGAAATAATGTTTATCAGAGCTCCATTATCACAATTATATTTATACAGCAATAATAATACAAGTAAGTTTGCACTTTACCCGTTCATAAACTCATGGCTTACTTGTACATGGTTATACTTTCTCAACACGACTAATCAAATTTAAATTTATCCGAAAATCAAGGCGAACCAACGTCTATGCATTCACAGGCTGTCCTGTATGATTCATTATGATCAATTCTGTTAAGTTGGGGATAATTACCAAAGTACATGAGCAATTAAGAAACTATTTCTAAGGTCTGGCACCAAAATAGTTAAAACAAAAATCCAATTTGAATGTTTTCTTTGGGAAAGTTGGAACACCTTGAATACTTGAATGGATGAGTGTAAAAACCTTCTTAAAAGCCAGCTGTTTTAATTAACAGCTTCCAGGAATTACCTTTCAATTTGACTTACTTCTAATTGTTTAAGACGTTTAGATTTAATTGAAATCCAGTTTTGAATATATTCTTTGCCGATTAAACAATACTTAAAAATAATTGCACATGTGGAGCAAATATATTTTTGTATAAATCTTTATTCCTCAAAGGTTGTTATTTTATTTTCTTTGTACAAGATTTCTTATACATAAAATAGTCCATAAATTATTATATTCTTAAATAGGACCCGTAAAATAAGAACAGCTCGATTACAAATTAATTTAAAACAAGAGAGGGCGCCAACTTTGGCCAGCCAAAGTTTATATACCCTTGCAGGTTACAATTGAAATCTTTCATAACTAAGCCAAAAATGTATTAATTTCAATTCGGAAAGCGGTTCTGTGTTACTTTTTAATAATTTAATAAAACTGCGTACCAAATTTAAAATTTTAAGATATCAAAATTTTTTGATATTTTTTGAAAATTTTAATGATGTACCCCTTATCAAATTTTGAAAAAAAATGAAAAAAAATTGTTTGTTGTGCGACAAGTCTAGAAAGACTCGCCTGTTAGTGCTGATCAAGAATATATATGATTTATGGGGTCGGAAATGACTCCTTCACTGTTTTGCAA
>JAEIIL010027426.1:0-11891 GCA_018905715.1 Drosophila lini
TTTGTGGACCAACAGCACGCCAAGAGCCTGGGTTTTTTGTATGTGACTGTGCCAGAGTAATGAGTGGAATGAAAAGTAGAGAAAATAAGAGAAAGATGCCTTTAATACCCTTGTTAAATAATGAAATGAAAAGTTGTTGGGGTATAATATAACGGGAAATATGTGTATGAGGAATGAGGAAACCATTACCTGTGACACAGACCCTTGTGTTTATTTTATATACAAACTTCTTGCGGAATTAAATGATTTTTAAATTGGTTATGAACTGCGAATATACAGAATACTCTTTTATATACGTTTTCAAACATTTTTAAGTCCTTATAAAGAATGGATAAATTTATTAAAGAAATGAAAGTTGTAAAAGTAGGTCAAAATGTCATAATATTATAGTTTTTAGATAAAACTTTTTAAAATACAATTTCATTAGGATGAATTAGAAAATAAATTAAATTATAGTCAGTTCCATCACACCCCAAATGAAAACTAATACCCATCAAGTAGTTGAGGAGAGCATAAGGCGAAAACATTTCTGAAATTCATTGCTGACGCTGAAATATGCAACATTTTGACAAATACTTTGACAGCTGCAATGCTGACTGCTGCCTGTTGCCATTTGCCAACTGGCATGGCGGTTGTTTAGACCAGGCCAAGAGTGTGCTCCCAGCAGCGCCCAGCTCCGGTATCCATTCTCCGGAGTGCGTTGGCCGAATGCTACGAAAGCGAGTGAGTGAATCGGTCAGGCCAAAATCGAGTATCAAATCACGACACGAGCAGCACGTTCGGACTGTCAGCGCCGGGCAGAATTATTTAAATTATGTACAAACTACACTTGGCAAAAGTTGAAATGCGAGACACGCGCCATGTGCTGCTGAAGCTGAGGCTGTAGAGCCGCCTGCCTTGCCTACACTATGCCTTCTTTGCAATTTGGTTTTGTGTGAAAAGTTTTTGGCCAAGAACTTTTCGGCATTCTTCTGCTCGCCCAATGCCTGATTATTTTTATTATTCGTATGCTTGCTTGGCCGAATTGTTTTTCGTTTTTCGGTTTTCGGTTTACTTTTTGCTTGGCAAATTGCACTTTAATGCGACACGGTCGCCACCCACCCACCGCCTAGAGAATGGCGAGAGGAACGTGCAATGCCTTTGATCCAATTTGCAATTCCAAGTCCCTGCTCTGTGGCGTGCCTTAAATGCCAGTGAATGTGCGGGAGGCATTTGCATTACAAATTCCTTTGCTACGGGCTTCTTACTTAGCCAGCTTTTATTTTATTTTATTTTATTATATTTCACTTTACTTTATTTAATTATCAACGGCACACGACGAACAACTCAAATTTCAGCACGGAATCCCGGAATAGGAGGGATCCGATCCGCTTTTAGGGGTCTCTCGAGGAGCTGCGAAAGGCTGCCAGTGCCTTTGCCGCCTTTGATGTGTTTTCTCGTCCTTGACGTCCGTCCTTGTCGTCATCGGTGCGTTCTCTCGTCTCTCGATTCCACGTGCGCGCCTCATATCCTCTATCCTTCGTGCCCCGAGTCCCTGCCGCTTATCGCAAAAGGTCAAAGTCCTTGACAACAGTTGTCTGAGTTTAAGGCTAAAAGGCGCAAGGGCTGTCGGTGATTGCCAGAAATAATGTTCCCTACAAAATTGTCACCCAGCGACAACGGCACGATACGATAATGAGTTCAGCCTGGCAGGCGGCACACGCGTCGTATGATTAATCAAATGAGAGTGAGAAATAAAAAACGAGGCGGAAAAAACACAAGCGAAATTGAATACGCTTTATTGATTTTTATTGTTTTTCAACTTTTCATTTGCGCGGTTTTTCATTGAAATTTAATGAGATGAAACCCGGTCTGGTCCTCGTTTTCCCCCCACTCTGTTTGCTTTTATGTTTATTACAACATCACGAGGCCCATAGCACGCGCCTTTCGACGACATATTTATTTATGAGCGGGATTTGCTCGGCTGCCCAACTAATTTCGGGTCCCCGTTTTGTGTTCGTTTAATTATGGCCAACGAACAGATGCCGAAAAAACATTGTCACATTGCATGTTTTTGGGGACAACAACAGGTCGGTCTATATAGTTTTTTGTGTATCTACTTGGCACACAAGGTTAATCAAATTTCCTGGACAATCGCCCCCAAGGCCCGGCATAAAGGTCCTGTTCGAGTAATTACACATGGCACAAGCACGGCCAGAGTGGGTCCAATTTTCCTAGATAAACTAATTTAACCAAAAATCAATATTAACCCAAGCAAAAATCAACAGAGACCCCCACACAAACTGCATTCTTCAGATGATTGCCGAAGCGAAAAGTGTTTAAAAAACATTTAGCAAGGCAAAGGCAAAGGCAAGGAACCGAAAACGGAAGGAGGCTTCTGAGTGTTGGCCATAATTTCCGTTTCCGCAATCAAAAAGGAGATGTAGTAGAGGGGACATTTGCGTGGGACTGCTGGGAAAAAGGCCAAAACATGTTGAGAGAAAAAAGGCGACCATAAGGAAAATGTCGCAGCTGTTGCTGGCGAAATAATTCGGAAATTCCATGAAAGACCTTTTTCAAAAGAGCATTTCCCAGTGATTAGTTGAAGATGGCTTTCGGTAGTTCCCCTTTATTTGCAGCAATTTAATTCCTATTATTTTATTTTGTATTTAAGTTTATTTTTATATCCTCTATTCAATTAGACTGATGCCTTCTTAAAGTTTTCCCAAACCTTTTACCTTTAAAAGTTCAGAGCCAAAGTTCTTTATGCCATTAAATAGTTCGTTTTGCAACTCTTTCCCCTGTACATTTTTTTTTTTACAAAATAAAGTTTTTATCAGTTGCCTTTTCGCTAACGTTTTCCTTGCACAAAATATTGACCAATAGATATTTTTCTCTCAAACTAAAAATGTCATTACATCTGCCCAGGAATGCACCTCAGAGAAGAGAGAGAAATATAAGGGAAAAACTATTTCAGAAGTCATGCTGAAATTGAAAAGGTTGTTGGTGCAAGCAACTTGTTTAATTGGCAACTCCTGAGAGCCGCAAACGAAACCAGTTAAATAATTGTGTAATGCTGAAAACAATAATTATAATTGCCCGGCAATTTACGCAAAGCAATGAGAATTCATGCAAACTCCCTGCCCAGTCACAAGTGCAAGTAAATGGAAATTTTGCCCAGCAGCAGCAGCAGCAGCAGGGCTTCTTCTGGCTGGGAATCTGGTTTCAACCGGAGCTCCCCCTTGGCTCCAGCCGGCATGAAATATTTTCAAATACAATGTCACAGGAGCCACAGCGCAAGGAGGAGGTTTCAGCCTTCGGCCCTTGAGTTTGCTGCTCCTTGGCTGATGCTGCTGCTGTTGCTGCTGCTGCTTTTGCCTCACTTATATACCAAGACCACACGTATATATAGAACAGTATATATAGCCGACCCACTCAAACATGCAGCGACAATTTCCTTGAGTAGGATATGAGTTTTCCTTTTTACTTTTTAGTTTCTTCTCCCTCCTCTCCCAGCTTGTGCAATTTTTATAACAGCAACAACGACGAGCGTCAACGACAGCGAATTATTATAACGAGAAATGCACTTGAACGTTGCAATAGGGAAAATATATGTGTATATAGGGGCTGAGCAGGGGGGAACACAGAACCGGAAGCTATGCCCACGAGTGGTTAAGTGAAATGAGAGAAGAATGCAAAAGTGTTTGGCGTGAAATGAACAGCGCTCATCATACTAATTTAATAAATTTAAAAACTTTCAACTACGCAGACTCCTCTATCCGCCTTCCTTTTTGCGTTAACCAAGACCGGAAATTGCATAAAGTAGCTAGGAAAATGAAGGAAAATATAATGAGTGAGGAAAGTGGCAAGTTTGCTGATTAAACTGCCAAGAGAAACTAAGTTTTTCCAAGTATTATAAGATACAAGGGGGATGAACTGCTGGTATATAGTTTAATTATGTATACAACTATATTATGTGAGGCTGTAGAATAATATGGAAATAGCTTTTCTCTGACCTCTGACGCGCTCTTTGCCAAAGTCAACATTTGTAATTTTCTTTTAGCCCCCCCGCCCTCATGCCTTCGTATTGTTTCGTTCTGCAATATTTATGCCAGAATTTAAAAACATTTCAATTTCATTTGATTTTCAAATCCCACCCACATCCGCTGCCACAAAGCCAACGTTTTTTCCATCATTTATTTACAGCCAACAACGTCACGTAGTTTCCCACACACACACACACATGCACTCGCTGCGCTTCACTCACTCTGTTTGCAAAAATCTATTTCGCAAGTCCATACAAGACTTTGTTTCTAAAAAAAATCACATCATAAAAATAAAAACATGAAAATGAGGCTAGCTTCAAAACCGATATTTTAAATACCCTTGGAACCTAATTTTTATGAAGACTTCCAAGTATTTAGTTACTAATTAAACTTACATACCTTTAATGGGCAGTAAAAACTTCTACCTGAAAAGTAATACACACAGAACCTCTTGTTAAAACCATAATATCCCTTCCAAGGGTATTAAAAATATATATTTTTTTGATGTAAAAGCTGGCGCAATGCGCCACAGCCAGAACGCAGTACTCAGTAGTCTCCGTACTGGCGGATGGATATTCCAGGGGAAACAAAGCCAAACCACAGTGTTTTTGTTCAGAACACGGCGGAGGTGTGGGGTCCGTTCTGTTCTGTTCTGTTGATATTTGCACAATGCTTTTCGGGCTTTGGGCATTTCGGCCCGCGGCTGCTGCGGAAACTATTTACTGACCGGCCATTCGGGAGAGGCGCTCATGTCAAGTCAGTTGTGTCAATATTTGCAGTTTTGCATTCAACTCTATATAGTAGTGTGTGGACAGGCCCCTTTAATTAAACGTAGAAATAGAGATACATGCAGAAAGAAAGAACCAGCTGGAATGCTTATCAGTTTTTATATTGGCCATTGGGCCAGAAGAAGGTCCTGGAGACGTCTTGGCTACGTGAGTGGGATGTGGATTGGGTGGTCCGGTTGGGGCCATTGTCTCTGGACAGTCTCAGTCTCAGGTAGTAGCTCGTAACTCGCCTGGGCGCCATTACGCATACGCAGTGTTGTGCTTAAGCACGCTTCCCCGGCCATGTTTACGTTTCGTTTATTGTGCGTTTTACGACATCATGTGCCCCATATAAACGAAAAAGAAGCGTACCGGTCTGCCGTGTGAGCCAGTTTATGCTCATTTATTGGCCAAGTAGCAAAACAAATACAGCCAGCAACTAAAAAAGAAGAGAAGCAACGGAAACAGCGGAAGGTGGAGCTCAAATAAAAGCGGGAGAGCTCCGTTCCACTTTGTATGCGAATGAATAAATTAAGGCTCATACATATGTGAATCACAACTTGCTTTAGCTTGACATTTTGACATTTTTGGAGACGTGCTGAGGACATCAAAGGACGTCATTTTACACTTTTCGGGGTTCCTAAGATATTACCTAAGATTTCCGTCTCACTTTTCAAGCGAACCTTTCACTAATACCCTTGAAATTACTAGCCCCAAGCATTACTTGGACCATTTGCCACTTTCGGGTCCTTGAAGACTTAAGGAGGCGCCAATGAATCAACTTTCCTTTATAGTTTTGCCCTGTGTGTGTATGTGTGTGTGTGTTTTCCTGCCACTCGGACGAAGCCATTAAAAAAGAGCGCCCACAAAAGGCGCCAATTTTGTGCCCGCCGAGCAAATGAAGCTTGAAAGACAAAGCAAACGAAGCAGCAAATTGTGTGTCCCAGGTTCCCAGTTGAAGGCAGGTCCTGGTCTCTGTCTGCTGGGGAAAATGAAATGGCAGTGGAAATGAAAATGAAATAAAACAAATTAATAATGTCGGGCAATAAAATATTTTATAACGGACAGTGAGCGCGGGCATCCCGTTGTTTTATGACCGTGCCAGACTAATTTAACTATCGCCCAGCACCGAAATAAAGAGTAATTCCTCTGCTTTCGGTTTTTATTTTTTATCTGTGGAGGCAAAAGGCTTGCTTGCTGCTGGCCTCTTGAGAGGAAAATACCGGCGGCCGATGATGCGATTTATATAGATATTTACTCTTTCAGTTTTTATTCGCGTGTGCTTGGAATTTCAATGAAAATATTTGAGTTGCTCGATGGGCATTTCAACTTTCCAATTGCAGGCAAAACACTTGAGGGCATTGCTGCTTTGAGAGCATTCTTATTTCGCGATGAATGAAACCCATATTCATTTGCCTGAATAATGGCTACATTTATTTAATGCGATCCATATACATCCATCCTTGGGCCACTTTCTGTGTGGGCTGTATTTTATTACCGCTAATATTAGGTTAAAGTTAATTAATTTAGCATGCTGATGGCTCCTCCATTCACATTTCCTTTATCGGACATTTTGTTCTGGTTTCGGTTTCGGGTTCGGGTTCCGCTTCTATTGCTGTAATAAATTGCACCTAATAGCCGCCGGCCTGTCCATTAATCGCTTTCGCATAAAGGGAATAGGAAATCTTTTCTTCCTGCCGCTGAATTCGGGTTGAGGTAGGTTTTTGAGGTCGATTTTCATATTTACCTCATGTAATTATTTTATCACGCATTTAATTAGTTGGTTAATCCCCCTCCACATGTTGGAGGGTTTGCAACGTGTCATTATCTGCATTCCGTGCGTGGCTTTCCCATCGCTGCATTTTGCACTGACCTTCCCCTTTGAGTTCTGGTCACGGTAAATAGTGTATTATGGGATGATAACTTAATGATTTTATATATTCATTTAATATTCTATTAATTATGAGCGTTTTTGCTGATTAAATGCACATAAATCGAGACTTGTGATGGCAAAAAAATCGCTTTGACTTTAGTGTATCGATATTTGACTTACTTTATTGCTGTGTAAAAGCAAAGTGATATATATGTTCCATCTTGCTTTGACATATCGCATTCTATGGTCCTAGGAGTGGTGCCTGAAACTCACAATTAAAAGGTATCCCCAATCAAACGCACATTTACATGCAACTCGTGTGGCAGTATCTGCTTTTATTTTCCCCTCTTCTTTGGCTCCCATTCCCTGACCTTCACTACACCGCCCAACCACCCACCAGAACCCATCGCAAAGGTTCAGGGGAGGAAGTGGCAGTGGCAGTGGCAGATCTGCGTTATGCGACTGCCAATCAACTTTTTCGATTGCCGGCGGCGTAACTTTTACGGCTTTTTATTGTTATTTTGTATTTTTATGGGTTTTTAACAGTAATAATTAATTTAATGTGCGCTTCGCTGTAGGTAAATCGTCAGCGTAACGCTCCTCGAACCGTTCCGTCTCTGAAACGCTGACGTTGTCGCTGTTTGTTATTGTATTTTTTATTATTTTTCTTATTTTGTAGCTCTTGTAGTTGTTGTTTCTGTTTGTGTTGCCTGTTTGTTTTGCATTAGCGAGGTGTGTACAAATTGTTGTTGAACATTTGTGTTGCTGCTTTAATACATGTTTGGTTTACTGTCGCTGTCGCTGTCGTGACGCTGAACTTTAAACAATCAAAACGCAGACAGCAGAAAATAAAATAAAAAAAATATAAAAACAAAGACAAATGAGAGGTTAAGTGGGGTTGAAGAGTCGGATTATTAATACGTCAGAGGCTTACAGATTCATCAGTGGCTGCAACTGGGTATATTTTTATGAGTAAATCAGCGTGCAGTGGATTTTCCATTTAATTTGTTAACTTAGCTTTAAAAATAATCATTTTCTCGGCGACTTCTAAGCTAAATTGCTTCCATTATTTGTCATATTCACGTTTCTGTCCATTCCCTATTCCCTTTGGGCAGAGCTTGGGTTTCTGCCGGCCCGACTTCAACGCCTCATAATAGATTTCCCCAGTAAATCGAAAGCCTTTTGCGATGGCTCCCCCAGGGCCTTGGCCGTGAGCTTATTAGCACGCACTTAACCTTGGACCAGGACGAGTCCTGGAGTAGAAAGCGGGCCATAAATAATTGCAGCTAACAGTTGGTGGCCGCCTCGTGGCTTTCCGTTGGCCCTGTTCCTTGGCCAGTGTTCATCAAGCTGAAAAATTACATCAAATTACACTAAAAACGGCGAACGAGAGTGGAGCGCGGCGAAACAACTTGACACTTATAAATTATGTCACATACTTCTTGGCGTCCAGCGGGAAAATTGATCGTAAGGATGGTGCGCTGGCCTGGGTTCCCAGGTCCATAAAAGTTTTGCCCCCAAAAACTTTTAATGCGAATCGATAAATCAGCGAACGTTTAATGTAAATTGTAATTTCTTTTTATTTCTGGCCCGTAATCTCGTGTCAACTTGTTGAGTCGTAAATAAAAGAGGTTCCCCCCAAGTCCACCAAGTCGCTACGTCGCCAGTGATGAGTCCTTATCTCTATCCCGATCCCTGTATCTTGTGTTTGCGTCTGGGCGCCTCAATTAGCTGGCATTGCAGTTGTCAGTCGCTCTGGCTGACAAATTGCATTTGTAGCCGCTCGACTTGCTGCAAGACCAGGACCAGGACCAAGATACCAAACCGGAAGGAAGGAAGGAAGGAAGGAGTGTAGCCGAAGTGGACGCAATTTTTCTTATTGATTGGTTTTAATTAGAAAAGCCATCAACCGCAAATTAGCCTTGCGATGGCTTCATTAATAAGTTTTTATAGCACTTTTCTTTTTCCAGTTTTTCCCCATAGCCTTTTCCTTTTTCCACATGTACGTACCGCTGAATCGAACCGAAGAGAAAACCCCTCCTCACATAATACGATTTATTTTGTTTTGAAAATGTTTTCCCTGACTTTTCCACCATTTTCATTTCACGTACAAGTTTCTCGGGGATCGGGGATGTTCGAGTAATTCATTGAAATGTGGCGTTGCTTCTGTTTTTACGCCTCGCCAAATAATTGCAAAAACTTTACAAAAACTTTGCTCGGCCTTAGCCGAAAGTAGCATTTAAGGGCAGCTGTCCATTTATTGGTACATTCCCAGGGCCATCGATGTTCAGAGAAAGTTTTCTACGTGCTGTGAGGATTATAGAAATATATTTTTGGTGAGGGGAAAGAGACTAGACTTTATATGGCTTAAATATACCACTTAGATCGGATTAATATCCCATATTTTATCTTGTTTTCATGGCAAATAAACTTGGATTTTAATAAACATTTAATACCATTTGAAAGGCTTTGCGTTTTAATCCCACAATCCCGCTTTTCCCCACACATTTGGTATTTGCTTTAGTCTCTCTCTCTCACTGTTGCCTAATTGTTAGTTGGGCAAACTTCTGCCCAGTCCAGGCTTAGGGTTAACTTCTCCCTTTTTCCTAAACTTTTTGCCGGTAATTTCATTTAACTAAGCGAAGAGCAAAAGCAACTCATCCCTCAGGTGGCGGCTGCTCCTCCTTCATGGAAATTACGACTGCTGCCGCTGCTGCTGCTGTCCTTCAAAGTTTTCGAGTTTATTTTTGCATAATTGCACCGAGACTAAATTAAATGCGCACGCTCTGCAAAGATCCTCGAAAGGAACTTTAAGGCTGGCTAAACTTTTGGCAGCAGACTGTTGCCAACATAAATAAGTGGCTAATGCTCTCGTTCCCTCCTTGTGGCCAGACAGGTCTGACTATTCTCTGGGTATTCCAGAGAGCATTCGGCGTTCAACGCTCCAAAACGAATGCCAGTGTGAATGGCAAAACTCTGTTTGAAAAATCAAAATTACAAGGTTGCTTTTACGCCATAAGCACGCCTTGCCTTGCCTTCATTGTAGTAAATGGCAGAGTTGGTGCCTGCCTTTGAGCCATGTAACTATAGCATACTTTTCAGGATGGCCCTCTCATACAACTAAGGTCGTGGGAATAGTTGTGTCTAAATATTATTAAATATTATTTAAGTAAAAAGAAGTATACAATATATTTACTTTTATTAAATTGATAATTTTTCAAAGAATAACTTCTTGTTGCTTATTTTGTTATAATTTTTGTTCCTATTCTACCAACCTCAACTATTGCTGTGTGTTTAAGGATAAAACGATGGGCATATTAACCCATTTTCCTTGACTGGCTTTGTTTCTGTTCCTGCTTTACCCGCTCCTTCCGCTTCCGCTCCGACATTGTTGCGAACTCGCTACGTTTTGCACTTGATTTTGACTGCTTCTGACATTTATGCCCTCTCACTGGCCGCCACCCTCTCTCCTTGGCCTGGGCTTGGCCTGGCTATACACTTAATTTTCTTGTTAGATTTTATGGCTCTACTATTATCGACTGGCCAGGCCAGGCCAGGCCAGGCACTGAGAGAAAGGGAAGTGGAAAGTCCACAGTTGATTTAGTGATTTATTCAGTGTAATGAGGCTTTTGTGTGGTCACTTGGCAAGGAAAAACCAGATAAATAAATAAATAAAAATGAAATTTACTGGTGCTGTAAAGAGCCTTGTCCGAGAGATGAGATCTGGGGCTACATAAACACTGATTCGTTCCATTCATTCGCTGGCCAGCAGTGTCAACAGCCGCTCCAAGTGTCACGAGTCACGAATCAACGGAAGAGAACACTCAATGCAGTTTATTTGTGATCCCCCTCAGTATCCCCGTACCGAGTCCGTGTTTATGTGGATGCATTTTATGCATTTCACATTGGAAATATTGTTTTTATGGCTCGTTGGTAGTGCAAATAAAACAGAATTGCCAGCATGACGTTAAAGCAGACTGAATAAGAGCTTGTCGATGGCACTGCGGAGTACCAATCAGTGCACACACGTCCATGACCCCTTCCTCTTGCTCATCTTGGCAGGTTGTTTAAGCAAAATGCTCACTTTACCTTTGCACTCTGACTACCCTTGAATGGGAGTAAAGAAGAGTGAAGAGTGTTAGAAATTCCATTGAAATAGTTATGCATAAAAGGTCAATAGTCCTCAATAATTCTCTGGTGTTAATTTTGTTCATTTTAATTGATTTTTCCAGGTGGTTCCGACAGCAACAAGGGAAAGAGCAAAAAATGGCGCAAGATATTGCAATTCCCACACATATCGCAATGCATCAACCTGAAAGACAAACTAGGTGAGCTACCAGGATTAGCTTTAGCTTTACAAGTTCCTTAATAACTCCTAATTATTTATAGATATAAGCTATGGCTACGTGATAGATCAACAACCCATTGGTCGTGAGCTCTTTCGCCTGTTTTGCGAGAACAAGCGGCCCGTCTACTTTCGCTACATCACCTTCCTAGATCAGGTGGTCAAGTAAGTTACTACTTTTAATCTAAAAGGCAACTCCTCACTAATCCCACTCCTTTCCGCTTGGCAGATACGAAATCGAGTACATCTCCAACCGCATATTCATTGGCCATGACATCGGGCGCCGCTTCCTGGATGTGGAGCCCCAGCCAGAGCTGCGCAATGGCAGCGGTGGGGATGCGCTTGATGCCGAGACGCAGGAGGAGCTGCTGCTCAACAGCAGCAATGCCAATCCAACTGAAACAGCTGAGACTGAACACTGCAACAATACCACCGCCAACAACTGCAACAACATCAACAACAGCAACACCAACAACTCGCACAGCAGCAACATCAATCACAAGAAGCTGGACACACGCAATCACAACGGCGACGATGCCACCGGGAACGGGAGCAACGACGACGGAGATGAGGGTGTTGAGTGCCTGGACAGCCACGATGACAATGGAGCGGAAAAGGGTGGTGGCGAGGGCGGCGGCGGCGGCGGAGGAGGAGTAGATGGTGGCGGAGGAGGTGGTGCTGGGAATGGCACAACTGCCGGGGGATCTGCCGACGAACTCGTGCTGGACGTGCTCAACGATGATCTCATTGCGCAAGTGCGTAACAAACTCAACAGCGGCGGCAAGGACATCTTTGGCCAGTGCGTGACTGCGGTGAAGGCGTTTCTGGCCGGCGAGCCGTTCCGGGAGTTTGAGAACTCGATGTATTTTCACAGGTGCGTT
>JAEIIL010027432.1:2883-15673 GCA_018905715.1 Drosophila lini
TTCAACGTATTTTCATCTACTCTAAGATACGAGCTTCTGTTATTATTTCAGAATTTTGTTATAAATTTGATGCAAATCGGACAATTATATCATATAGCTGCCATAGAAGCGATCGGTAGATGTAGAGAAAATGTAAAGGTGTGAATGTAAAACTCTAACTGTCCAACTGTAAACATAATAAGTATAGGTAAATGTAATGAAATAATATCTGCAAGGGTATACAAACTTCGGCGTGCCGAAGATATCTTCATTTCTTGTTTCGATATCTTTTCTATTTCAGCTGGCTTCACAAATTTGTCATTTTTAATATGTAGCCATAGGATTAGATTGCATAATTTTGTAATATTATACATATTGGTTGGAAATTCGTAATTATTTTATGGTAAATATTGAATTGGAGGGACTGCAATTTAATTTCAATACAAGGCTTTCGTCATGTGGAAGTGAAATAAATTGAGGGGCATTTCGTTTACCTGCTGTGTACGAGCTGGAAGAGGTTGCAACTATGTTGGAAATGCGCTCTAGAGTCAGTCACTCTCTAGCGCTTACAGCCGAAAAGTTGGTTTGCGGTGTACATCCTAACTGTCCACAGAATCATCCGATATGGAAAATAAAATAAATGGCATTAATATAGGATAAAATTAAAAAAATGTCCTGGTTTTTATCTAAACAGAAGTAAAAAATTTAGATTTTTGACCAACAAATTGTTATTTTGTTAAGTACAAAATATAATAAAATTGAAAATTAAAAAAATGCTCGAGACCTGTAGAATTGGTTAAAGAAGTTAGGTGCCAAATTCGTCGAGTAGATTTTGAGTTTATCGTGTATACCAATTTTTAAAATTTGTATAAAGCGCAGAAATATATATTTATAATGAGTATGATTAACGATAGGAACAGTTGAAAGTTTAATTAAATGCTATATAAAGCGGCTCGCAGTCCTTGGCAAGACACAGCGACCGACATCGCTTAGTTGAGTAGTTCCAGTAGTCAGTCGCATAAATCACTTTTTGACGGGATCGGATCCGTCGATCTGCTTCACTTTATACATTTTAGTTAGTTTCCTTGTAGTAATTACCTTTCTCCTTGATCTTGGGATACGATACCCAAGCAACCGCCTCCCTTTCTAAGGGTCCCCAAGCAACTCTTATCTCTCACGTGGATGACCTCGGCCTGGACGAGAAGGATGTACCTGGAGCAGCTATACCCGGAGTGAACCATGAAGTTATTCTGAAGCTGTAAATTTACTTAAATCGTTCTTGAGTAGTAGTCAAAAGACTATTTGCTACGTTTCGTTCAGATAGTTTCAAAAGTGAGGGACTAGCTTGCGCAGAAACGGACGGAAATGGCTAGAACTCGGCTGTTGATGCGAATCAGTGTCGGAATCGTCTCCTTCATTGCGTCGCAAACTTCTGACTGAAATTATAATACCCTGCAGGGGTATAAAAATTAATATAATAATGTTTGGTATTAAGAAATTAAAGTTTAAAGAGGTAGTGGTAGTTCCCTTGGAACTAGTAATATCACCACCTATAAACTAGTGCGCAGTTCTATAAGGATATTATTTAAAAAATATGCCTGAAATGTTGCAAGATTTATAATCAAATTTGGTGCTTAATTCGTATAAATAATTTTGTATAAATAACCAGGTCTGGTAGCAGGCGACCGGATATTTTAACAGTAACACTAGTGGTACGCCCCTGGGTCCCTGGTTATAGTATACAGATGGGCTGATATCTTTATTAAATCTGGTTTATAAAATTAATATATTTTTACACACGTTTTTCGCTTACATTTATGGATTGCCGCTCTTCAATTTCACAATGACGCTTACATACTATGGTTGTCACGTTCTCGCAGTGTGTTTCATATTTCAAAACAAATTCAAACAAAATTGTTTTCTTAACCGAAAGTACCGATAAATCAAATCGGGCATTTAGCGCAAGGCAGCGCAACTTTCGCCAGCCTCGCAATGAATATAAATATTTTAAAGTTTCTAAAAATGAATTGATTCTGAGAAATTTACTATTTAAACACACGTGCAAAATTTGTAAATCCGATTAAAAATGACTCTCCTGCACCCCTCCTGAGTAGGATTTATTTTCAGTTTCCGCAATGTTCCGTTCATAATCGTTGAGTGAATGAAAACGCAGGACAAAACTTTCCTGGCAATCAGGTATGGTATCCTTTTAAGTACGCCTTCCAGCTACACATTTGAGTCTGGTTTTGTTTTAAGCGACTTTTTCAGCTCATTTGTGTATTTTGTATTTTGTATTTTGCGAACAATTTCCCTTCTTGGTTCGGCTTGAATTGCTAGGGTGGGTAATAAAATTCCTGTTTTCCATAAAAATAAAATTAACAAAATTGATCGGATGATAAAAACAACAGTTTAACTAAGTAAAACAATTTTGAAGTACATATCCATAATCTGAATCTGATGGCCGCGGATTCAAATTCTACGGTTTAAATACCTCAGAAGATGGGTATTTATACCGGGCCCAACAATATCTTTTGATTTAATAAGCAATGTAATTAAAAAATAATTACCGTCACATTTATTTTTTCAGGAAACAATTAACAAATTTTTTCAACAATTTTGTAAAGTCTTTTGGTTTAAAATATTTTTGAGCATAACATTTTTAATAATTAAACTATCTTTGATATCTTTCCTATGCCAGTTTGACAAGAGATTTGTTTTTTCAGTAATTGATTTTCCAACATTTGATTTACTCAGAATGGTGTGCGTACAGAAAGTGTTGGAAAATAATGAAGACTGTGACTTTGACTTTGCAATAAAAATATAAATGAAAAAGTACATTTAGTAAATTTATGATAATCAATGTTTGAAATCTTTTCTATAAACAAACATTGTATACTATAACTTAACTTAATTTTTTTTAATAGGTCATTTAATTGTTTATCCATTGCTCAGACAAGTTCTGATCAAGGCTCAATAAGTAAATGTGATACGCGCGTGCCATTCGTGTAACAAATGAAAGGTTTTATTTGGTTGGGTTTTTGTGCCTTTACTTTGCCAGCAAGACTACCTTGCACTTGTTATATCACGGCGAAAATCTTAAATCTTATTTTTTTGAGCTTAAATAAAACCAGAAAAATCTAATTTTTAGAATTTTAAGACTTATGTACATACATGTAGTCAGACTTTAATTTAAGAATGCACAAGATCTTAAAAGACTTTTTTCTACTTCGGGTCTACTAGGTGAATTAAAAAGAAACAGCATTCAAATTTGTGGCAGTTTCTCTCAGCCAGTTCATCTTCATTCTCATCAATCCATTTATTATTAATGTCTTCATTTAAAATATGAATTTTAAATAAACTGAAAATATTTTGGCGCGCTATAGTTTTCTCATTGTTCCTAAAAAGTCCATATCTTGTAAAAATCGCATGTGGCCGCAAATGATGTTGGACATTTTACATTCCCAAAAAACCTAGTGCAATTTTAAACAAATTTTCCAGAGCGAGACTCATCCCTGTAGATTGGTAAAAAGAGAAAGAGTAAAAGGAAAAGTCTAGAATTGGCCTAATTAAAATCGCATCAGCGATTAATCGGAGCGAAAACCAAACAAACAAAGAGCCGCCCCCGATCTTAACACCGGATTATTTTTCCAGAGCGCCGAGGGAAACGAAAAGTAGCTACCCCTCGAGCCCACAGTCCCAAGACAGGGGCATCCCCTCGAAGATCAGATCAACATTAACATTTGTGCAAATCCCCGAGGCGCCGTCGCCGAGCTACTGTGTTTGAGATTGAGATGCGAACTGGGCTAGATCCTAGGGAAGGCAGCGGATGCAGCTCCTTGATCGGGGCGTTAATTACTTGAGCGCTGTCTCTCTGCCGAATGGCCGGTAGATCTGGACTTTGAGATTCACCGAATATCAAAAGAATGCAGCCCATTGTATTTCCATTTTCTATTTTCGTTCTTGTTCCCTGTTGCATTTCCATTTTCCCTCCGATTGTTCGCCTAATCTGTGCCACTTGCGATGGCTGCAGTTTGATAAACTGAAACTGATACTTTTGCTCTCTTTTCTGGCGAGAGCGTTTTCCGTTGAGAGTTTCCTCAGCGCAGGCAGGATTTTCCGGGACAGGGTGGTCGCGGGGCCCAAATGCAATTGCAATTGCAACTGTACTGGGAGAAACTTTCTAACGATTTCTTGGCGTGACGAGGCCAATTTGTAGGCCGACTTCCTCCCGCGATTGCTGTCCTTGTTTTCCGCTTTTCTAATCAAATGTTTTTGATGTCTGTTGCTCAGTTTACAGTTTCGAACTTCGCATTCGCATTCCCATTTGGCGGCTAATTTAAAAACTTTTCTTATCAGTTGATGAAATCTAAAATTGCATTTTTATGGCACTTCCTCTGCCTGTTCCTCCGGTCGGTCGGTTCGTCGCTGTTATTTCTTGCCATCTCCTCCTTTGTCCTTCAGCCACAGCGGTTCCGCCTATCGACACTTTCGTTTAAAAAGTTGCTCATTTAATGCTAATATTTCTGACAAAAGTTCGCCTTTCCCATTACTGTTTACTGTTTAGCCCTGTTGTTCGAACCCAATTACCGTTGTGTATCTAGAAGCTAGGGCTCGAGGTCCCGAATCGTTTGCAATTAGGATAGGTTCGGACTCCGGACTCACTACAATACCATTCTGATTGACTTACAAATTTCCCAGGCAATTAAAAGTCAACGGAGAACGCTGACAAATGCGTGGAATTCTTGTGGGCTTATTCGCTGGATCTTCAGGAATCAATTACAGGCGGCATTGTTTCCTGGGACTAACGAATCGCTGACCCCTTGACCCTTCTGGCCTTGTTAGGGGTTGTCTGGAATTGGACCACGTCTCGAGCACTTCTTCGTCTTCGGTGACGAGGGTTGGGACGCCGACTGGCATCAGGTAGCCGACGGACTATCACCGAAAGCAGCAACAAGCGGCAGCTGTCCCCTGCGGCCACGCCCACCGTCAAATGAGTGCGCCCACTTATGCAGATTTAATTAGCAGCAACTGGGCGAAGAGGCTACCGTGAGTTATGGGGTCCTACGCGGCCCCCTGAAGCCCCGCCCCGAACAAATGCGCCCGATCAGGCGCTCATAAATCAATTTAAATGGCCATCTCAGCGCGCAAAAGGCAACTGGGGCAGGGACAGAGGCGGTGGGGACTCCGCCGGCACGACGGTGAATGTCTGAAATTGTCTGTAATTATAGTGAAAACACTTGGCACAGCACAGCACAGCGCACTCCCCCAGAGAAATTGATTTAAAATACTCTTGCCAACGTCGTGCCCGGGCCACATATAGTACGTGGAGTGCAAGGCAACACGGCCGTGTCCACGTTGTGTGGCCATAATTCAAAATTTATGTCTTTTGAAATTATTTTAATGTCTCTAATGGAACTCCTCCGCCCACCTGGCCCCACGCCGAAGACCCCCTAGTAGGGGAGATCAAGAGAACTGCACACAAATAATGGGCATGATAATTTCATTGAGGCTCCTTGACTAGTAATGACCCATAAAAACATTGAACAAGGTAATTTATTTGGCTTAGATATTTCTTTACAATCTGTTAGAAGAAGGAAGTATCGGAATTATGGCAACAAAATGGGGATTATTATTCGCAGGGAATCCAAGGTAAAACAAAATCAATCAAATAATATTTTCTAAACTTTTCTTTCTAAAAGAACTTTGCTCATAGATTGTCCAATGCAAAACATTCTAACATGATCTTGATTAAATGTTGACCCAAAAATTAGATATATTAAATGTGAATTTCAGTTTAAAGTAAATTGATATAGAATAATACAACAGAGATTCTCACAAAAATTGGTGTTGCTCAAAATGTTGCTAGCTTCACTTATCTTAACTTGGGTATTTTTCAACATGATTCTAGCAACAAGTATCTATACGTTGGTGTTTTGCAGCATCTTCTTAGCAACATTTGCCTTACATTTAGAAATTAACGTGCAAGTGTCCAATTAAACCCTTTAAAAAAAACTTCAAAAAAAGAACTTCAATTTCTTTGGCCGTCTTTTTATTTTGTTTTAAACCCAACTCGATTCCCGTGGCCCCACTAAATATGTGCTTTCCCCGTCGTATTCGACACAATCGCAACTAATTGAGGTTAAAGCTCAATCACCAAACAAATATCAGCGCAGCTGGAATGCCACGGAGCAGTCAGAGGAAATAACATAAGCCCTCCCTGGGTCCCGACTTCCAGTCAATCTCTGTGGCGATAAATATCGCACTGTGGCAGCCACGAGACTGGGAACGTATCCTACTCCATTAGCGGGGCTTCATGTCGAGCATTGGTGTAAGCAAAAATGTCCAACACACCATCGATTACAAGATCCCATGCCGAGCACCGGACCTGCCCGAGCTGGGCACGAGTCGATTTGGATGTCGTCTGCGACGAGAGTTTCCATTTCCGATCTGATCTGATTAGGCTTGCCACCAAACCCGGGATTGCCGACGACCCTCCTGCGAGGTCAGGAACGCAAACAAGTTCGCAGCAACTCTCAATCCTTGCCCCCTCTCCAGCTGCCACACCTGCGCAGCTTAATAAATAAATTTGCCAGTGGCTGGTCCAGCCAGCAACTATTTTCCTCTCCCCTGCGCAGGCTCCCCGCTCGAAATGATACGAAAACAAATTGAAATTGGCAACTCGCTTGTTGACCGCTAATTTATTAGCCACTCGCCCGGCGAGCCTAGAATTTTAATTGAATATTAACACCTTTGGCAGACGATCTCGCTGGGAGTTTGGTTTCCGAGTCGCGCAGCGGCTGAGGCCACTGGTCAAAGTGCCTCGAGCGGTGCACACAATTCAATTTTTGTGTGTCTTTGTGGCATTGATTTATGCAACAGCTTCGATTTTTGAACTCCCATGTGCGTGATCCGCGCGTGTGGGTTTCCAATCGCCTCTCGACACCAATTCTGGTAGCGAGAGGAAATGGGTTATTTATAAGTGTCAGCTGATGATTAAATTGGGGTTAGCCAAGGTGCAAGGGGGTTTACCTTTGTTTTGGAACCATGTAATATAGAAGTAGGATTATTATTGCAGGATTGTAGGATCGTTTCTAAAGCAACTAATAAGCAGACGAGTCCGACTTTTACCAAAACTGTATGCAAATACTTTATTTTAAACGTCTGACAACTATTGTTTGCAGTCCAAAAACAATAGGAAAACGCTTAGCTTGTGCCAGTGAAAGTTCCTTTTTCGATAGCCCAAAAACGGATCGTTTGCGAGCCTTTTAGGATAGCTTTGGCAAAGTTAGTTTTGAATCCGTTTGTGAACATTTATCGAAACTTTAATCAGTGCTCGAGCAATTATATCGTTTCTAACCGAGTCTACGAACATTTTGCGATAGTTTCTAGGTAGATCAAAGGGGCTATATATGACGGTTTGCACAAACATAATATATGACTTTGTAAATAACCATTATGCTTTAAGAAATGCTAGACTTTACCACATAATTACAGCTTAACCGCACTGATGATTTGTTTGCATTTGCGAATATGCCGGGAAGAACCTGGCATCCAGTTGAATGCTGCAATTTTTGCAAAAATCCTCTCTATCAAGTATTAAAAATGCAGCAGCTCACGCGATCTCTGCGAGATTCGCCAACCTCTTGGCCACCCACGAGCTGGACGTTGAACGTGGCAACCCCACGATCATATCTGCAAATTGGACAAGCCCCCGCTGCGTCGCGTGGCCCGAACGTATTTGACACGCCTCTCCCCTGCGTCCGGGCCAAGTGCAAATTGTTTTTAAACTGTTTAATTAATAAGAAAATTATTTAAATAGCTGACCAAACCGGGAGGTGTCCAGACAGCAGGCGATGGGGAACAAGAATCAGAATCTAATCTCGGCCCAGCGATCAGAACGAGATCAGCGAATTCCGCGCCATCAGTAAACTTTGGGGGGCTGGGCGCTATTATTTATTGACACTCGAAACCGAGGGGAAGCTGAGCCCCTCCAGCCCAAGTGGAGGATGAGGCGGAGTCTTCCGAGCGGCCAGGATTGTTGGCCAAGGCGTCGCCGCCTGTGACAGCAGATGGTGTCGGCATTCCAGGCCCCCTCCTGCATCTCTCCTCTGTGCACGCGACTGGCGGTCCCAGGGAGGAGAGTCCCCACGCAGGATCGTGAACGGAGAAAGGGGAACTGGGACTCGAAAGAGAACCCGGACCGCCCGCTTGGCTCCTCGACACTCTACTCGACTGTTTGATTTATGCTCGCGTAATTGTTGGTTTAAACGCTTTTGCACAGTGTCCCGCTCGGTGGAGAGGAGGCATGAGGAGGGACGGGCTTCGGGCTGCAGAGCTACGATATGACGCCCCGGTGAAATATGAAGCATGTCCAGGGTTGCCAAGCTTTGCTAAAGTTTTCCTGATGGAGTATTGTAAGCACAACATAATAATAAGAAGAATTATAAATATATGGAAATAATCGGAAGTGTATAGCCTTCTATATTTATTTAAAAGGAATGAAACATAGAACTTGTTTTTGAAAACTTAATTCCAGAGCTAATATACCTTTAAATAATAGTACTTATGATTTCATTGAATTCTCAGTTTAAATCGACCGAGTTTGGACAATGTCTTTTACTTTCAAGAATCGGAGTTACCAATGGTAGCCAGCCACACTTGGCAACCCTAATCAGCGTCTATCTCGGCCGTAAACATATATATCCAAAGTGCTGGCCTTAAATTTCAGCTTCGGCGTCGGCTTCTCGCGTCACACCCCCGGACCACCTTGCAGCTGCCGCATTCGCTTATTTTCGTTCGTTTGTCATCATTTTTTCAATAAATTTCAATTTCCAGGCTGCAGGCCCCCGTGGACGAGGGACCTGCGAGGAAGTGATGGGGGAAAAGGGAAGGGGAGCCCGTATCGTATCCTTTGTCCACGGCGACCGCCTGTGAAATCCGAAGTGTAAAATTGATTTAAATGGCTCGTGAGTGAAGGAGATAATTTTCAGTTGTCAGATGCTTGTAATATTTATGTGGCAGCGATTATTATCCCGTCGCACCGCGTCCCTTGGATCCTCGGGTCCGTCGGCCCCGAGATCGTTTAATGTTACCTACGCGTGAAAATTACTTACTTGTCCGGGCGCTGCCCCTTCCCACCTTTCCACCTGGCCAGGCACCCGAGGCAACGCTTAACTCATTTTTAATATGAATAATTGTGGCAAATTACAAGGCAATTGCATGTGCCCAGGGCCTCCACCACGGCGACAGCGAGCGGTGAATGTAAGTCCGTAATTGAATTGGCGGCCAATTATCGGAAGGCGAATGTACGGGCCACAGGCTCTGTATGAGACGCGTGAGAGAACTTTTAAATTTCCGGTCGACTATTGGTGAAATTACTATTCAATAGTTTGAGTCTGAGTTTACGTACTGGAATTACATTTATTTTACACGATCAGCTCAGGATGATGTGTGATGGTTGCGGCGTTTCAGGTTTAACAAGTTGTCTATTAATGCAGTCTATATTTTATTGGATTTTTCTTTAAGATTTAGACATTGCAATTTTAGCGAAGTTGAGTTAAAATCTTAAAATTGTATGTGCTTTCTTGGAATATGTGAGTTCGGTACCTAATAGTAATAGGGTGATCAGTTATCACACAACATTTAAAATCAACATTTTTCAGTGACTCTTTAAATTTTAAATCAAAAACGAGAAGGTAAAAGTTAAGCTTAGTTTATTGAAGCTAAAATTATGCAAAATGTTGACAAACATTACAACTTCAAAAATCAATTCTTTATTGTTCTTATTTTATTTAAATAAATGTAAAATGACTGACATGCGATCCAGCCTGTTGATAATCGTTCAAAATTGGAAAAATTCGGATCCACATTTAAACGATGTATTTTTTGTCACGAGGCAAAGATTTTTGTTCAGGTATTTTACAAACTCAGACGTATGTATATTATTTTTGATCAAATATTTCGAAGCTATTAACATGTCCAGTTTTCCCTATTCCAAATATTATATTTCCGTTTATTATTTAAATTAAACATCATCTTCACTAATTTCTGATTGACCAAGCAAATGAACGCCTAATCCCAAAGCACTCAAAGCTAATTACCCACACGTTCCACAAAAGGGGTTCATTCACGCGGCGTCCAGATTTATGGCGCAAAATTAATAATAATTTCAACCGAATTAATAATGGCCAATGAAGGCTGCTTTATGGCCAGTTCCCAATGATTAACAACGTGCGCACGTTTCGAAATGGAGGACCATAAAGCCCAAGACGATTTGGCTGTTTGTTTACCATTTCTAATAAGCTGCGGCAGTGCCTCATAATGCGTCTGCCCAGGCGCCTGGAGGGCCATTGGCACCGGCGGGAGGTTGTAGGTTGGAGGTTGGAGGCCTCCAGTTGGAGTCGGAGGATCGTTGTGCGCCGGAGGCCCCTCATGGGTCGCCCAGCAGGTGTCCGGCGGAGAGTTTAGGGGCGCGTGTGCCAGCCTCGTTATTGTCTTCATTCTTAACACCAATGGGGGAACGGGGAACTGCTATCCGGGGCCCCCCATCAAACAGATGACGCTGATGGGACTTTCTCCCCCCCCCCGCTCTCTCCATCACCCCTCTGTGGACGGGTCATCGTGGACCACAGAATTTGGTGTTGATCGCTGCATTGTGGGTTTTGTTGCCGTTGCCTCGTTTTCCTCATTCATGTTCGACAAGATTTTTATCGCACTTTTTCATTAACATTTTGTGGGATCTCTCGTATCTGTATCTGTGTCCGCTGTTCGCCGCCCCCCTCCACCTTTGTTTTATGATCATCTTTATGTGTTTTCTCGTTCCTCCGGCATTTCCAACTGTTGTCGTTGCCGTCTGTCTCTCTAATTCCATTGAAATATGATCTGTTATTATGTAAATTTTACGATTTCCTAATTTTTTAACACTTATTTTGGCTATTCGGTGACTGTCGAAGACCTGGCGCCAAAACGTATCCGACGGGGTCTGCAAGCTGTAAGCGATACGGAAATCGCCGGCGGGGGAGATCTACGAGGAGGATCTGGCCGATCTTGATCAGGTGCATCAGCCTGGCGCCCCATCAGTCCATCAAATTTTGGGTATTCGATTATATTTCTCTTCAGATTTCCCGTTTTCGTTATGTGTGGTCCATAGTGAGATATCGGAGGCACTTGCTGAGATTGAGCTACCGATAGATGTGACTGCAATGCAATATGATCCCATGCAATTTGATATTTATAATGGGAATTTTACTTAAATCAAGATATGATTTATTGTTTTGAATGTATTTATCCATTTCGTGCTAAAAATGTCAATTTGTTATTGCGGCGGTGGTTTTTATAAACTATTTTAAAAGAATACCAAGTTCTGTTTTATTTTTAGCTATGCACATAACACAAGAGTTCACTTTATATTTTACTATTAAAAGTATTAAAATACCAACTGTTAAATTTAGCAGATCGCAACCCCATATATTTACATTTAGCTTAACTTTAGTGCATTCATTTAAATCAATAACAAAAATCAACAAAAATACTGACATTCAGCTGATTCTTTCTTTTCTGTCTTGTTCGTATTATGTGAAATTTTCTGACCCATGCTTTAACCTTCAATTGTTTTGAATTTAACAACAAAATTAGCCAGCTATCTTGAAGAGAATCAATTAAAAATAAAACAATATTTTTCAATTTCATAATTTAAATCTTCCTGTTGCGCTTTCCTCCTGAATAATCTCTTAATGCCCATCCTTCCGGAAAAATGTGCAATCAGGGTCCAAATGAAACCAAAGATACAGGAATGTTTGAAGAGACGGGGCCGTAATTGCAATTATACGTGAGATACCCGAATCAAATGCACTAGATAATTAAAATGGGATTGCCGGTGCGGCAGGCTCAGTGCTGCTAGTGAGTCCTGCAAGCGAGCATCCTTTGCTTCCCGGAGAAGGAGTTCACGGGGTGGAGTGGCGATGCAATTACAGTTACCTCCGATTTCCGCCTTTCAATATGGCGATCATTGCGCATGCGGTTAGCTGGCGGGGGACCAACGACTGACCAATCAGCGGTTTGTTGTTGCGCCACTGCCGCTGTGTGCGTGAGTGTATCTGTGTCTCGAAACAGGTAACTTGAGGGGGCGTTCTTACGGCCAACCTGTTTACGCTCTCGCTCTTTCGCACTCTGCCAGTGGCTGTCAAACTGCAGTCAAAGATCGCTCTGAAGAGAGCAAAGATTGAGAGAGAGAGAGAGAGAGAGAGAGCGATGCAGGAGGCGCACAGTCGCATCCTTACCCTAAAGTACCATTCATCACTAATTCATCAGTAATCTATCTACGTTCACGTCGGTGTTGTTGATGAATTGTAAATTAATTTCTACACAAAATTACTTATTGAATTAACATGTTTGTCATTAGTGGCATTATTTAATAACATCAATAATAATTATTCATCAACATTTTAGGCCAAATATTTATCAACGATTTTTGCTTATCCTTTCTTTTTTTTCTTTTTCTATCCACTTTAAAACTTATTTGCTGCTATGTATACTATATTTCCGCCCCTTAATTTAATGAAAAATTTATGTACCTCCCTTATTGATGACGATCAGGGCGTTCCAGGTTGTGCATAGTGTTAATAATTTGTAATATCTAATTACATAATTACAGATCTATAATATTCCTTTTAGACAGCCTCCGAAAAAATCGATGTTTAAAATAATTGTTATCTTCTTTTTTTCTTGAATATTTTAGAATTTTTAAAGTTTATTTGAGGGTTATGAATATATTTTAGACCACAATAATTTGACAGCAATTATAACTATTTGA
>JAEIIL010027432.1:15723-29985 GCA_018905715.1 Drosophila lini
ATCTGCAAGGGTATACAAACTTCGGCGTGCCGAAGTTAGCTTCCTTTCTTGTTAAAAACTTTTTTCTTCCAGTGCACCAACGGACAGGCCGTACACAAACCCATCGATTCGAGCATGTGACAGGCATCGGGCAGAGCTCATCAATCTCCTGTCGGACCAAACAAAATATGCAATATGTTCACATTGCGGTAGGGAGCAGCTCGAACTCGGCACGAAAGGCGAGCATCGATAACAGGGTCCGTGGGCAGGAGTGAGATATACACACAAAAATTAGAGCCCCGTCGGAACCCTTCTTGTTTTGCGGCCTAACCGCATTCAGTAAATATTGTACGGGGCAAAACAAAACCGAAAAAATTAGAGAATATGTGTTGACAGCAGTCATCAATCAAGTGACACAACTTTTGACATGTCAAATGAACGAGCGAGCGCATAAATTACGACGGCGGCAACATTAATGTGACCCGGGGAGTTACAAACTCCGAGATATATCACAGTAGTGTTGGGAAACCTCCTCCGGTAGCAGGCCGAAAATTGGAAAATCAATTTCCTAGGGGGCTGGGGAGGTGCGGCGTGTTGAGTGTCATTACACTTATCGATAAGATTGATAAGAGTAAACGCTTTTGCGTGTCGCTGCCTTTTTCTGAGTCATGCGCTGCACAGAAGCGCCGCGGCGCACTTAATCACTCCACAACCAACTCTCGGATACTCGGATTCAGATACTCTATAGATACACCGGCACTCACACCTCTCCGCGGGCCATCAGTCTCGGCTCAGACAATCTGTCAAACAGTCACGCTGACAGGCATTTCCACTTAAAACAATGCCAAACAGCAACAGCTGCGGAAAAACTCCTCATTTCACTCTCCTCACAGTGCTGTAATTTATCCCAGATTCGGCTTTTCGGATGTGGGAAAGTTGTTGAGCCGGCAAAATAGTAAAGATTTCGACTATCAGCCGGAGAGTGCTTAACTCATTTGTTTCGAGGCTCACTTTATTTATTTACTTAGAGGCCTTAATTTAATTTAAACTGATTTAAGCTCACATATATTTTAGCCTTTGGTAGGCTGGGACTCTTTATGTAATATATATATTATATTTAGAAATTACCTTCTCAATTCTCAATATTATTTAAGAATTTATTTTCTTATAATAATGAATCATGAACTTAATTCCGGAGGGATAGCTGTTGTTACTGATTACTGCAAATCTTTTTAGAATTGAATTTTTAGTTTCAACAATGCAAATTTTGGTGCACCAATTATCTCAATCAAAAAACCATTCACTGCGGACCATTTTATCCCCAAAGCAACCATCAGACCCACAGCAACAGAAAAAAATCCGCAATAAAATCGAAACTTGGCAACAGTTTGGAGTTTGTTTTTCACTTTTCGCATTGTTTCCGACGTGACAGATTTTACTTTTTGGCAGAGCGTTAATGTCACTGGGTGTGCACCGCTGGCAGTGACAAATCCTTTACCGTTATTTGCGCATGTCGACACTTTGACAGGCGCCGACACATGCGAATACGAGTCTCTCCACGTACGCAGTCGGCCAAAGCCCCTATCATATTTCTTTCGGTCTCAGTGGATTCTCTTTGTTGATGTCGCTTCCTGCCTGCCCAGCTTGCGGCAAAGTTTTTAATAAATTTGCGTCGTCTCTCTCGTTTTTTTGTTGTTGTGTGTTTTGTTTTTGCAGCTCAGTTTGGTTTGGTTTGGTTTGCGGGTGAGCGAAATCCACCGAAAACATTTATTTCAATTTTCCCCTCATGTCGGACAGGCAGCGCAACATGAGAAAGGAAAATTGCTGCTGCCAGAGTACTTTACAAATTTGTTTCCGTCTCAGGCGAGGCGACAGGCGAGGAGCGTTGACAGCTGTCAGTGGAGCTGGCTCTTGAGCCGGAGCCAAAAAATATTGACAGTTATCGTACGTCACATGCAAATCAAGTCGGACGGAGTGCAGCCGTGCGCCGTGTCTACGGTGGGTTTTGCTTAATTTTAAAATATTTACTTTTAGGTAAAGCATTGTAAAAAAAAACTAGAAATCCGCAAGTCAATTCAGTCCTTTTTTTTGGAGGCTTTAAAATGCAATGTATTTTTTTTTAATTTCATAAGAACAATCACCATAAAAGCAAGTCCTTGGGAACAACTTTCTGAACCAATTTCATATTTGTATAATATTTCATTTTATATTAATTAATCAGCAATGCTGCCTAACCAGAGCCTACCTCGTAGTCTTTAATGTTTATATTTAAACTTTTAAATCTAGAACATTTAAAATAATTACTTAGAAACCCTCAAAGAACATTCATAATACCTTGAGTTAACAATACGCAAGAGCATAAACAGCCACATAAATCTAAATAAAATGACAAAAACGTTCGAAAAACAAAGAGTGTTTGCCAAAAATAAAAGACAAGCGAAAAGAACTGAAAAATCCTTGGCAATTAAGAACTGTCAGCGGTCTTTTGTACACACAACATTCTTCGAATTGCTTGCGAATTCCCCAGCACTCATTTGATTTACGATTTACTGCACCGTGTTGAAAGTAATTTGGCGCTCGATTTTCCTCAACACTTTCCCCACCGCTTTCCCTCTCAGCACAGCGTTTTGCTACCGAATTTCCCTTCCGTTCGTCACAGTCTTTAGCCCCGACTGTTCGCCGGCTGTTTGTTGCCTGTCTGTGGCCTGACATGTTGGCATCTCTTTGTAATTGATTAGCCAGCGGGGTTATTCACTGACACTGCATGTCGAATTCAATGAGAACGGCTGCTCTCCTCGAGGGGAGATCAGGCGGCTTCACGAGTGCTTTCGGGGCGTGTGTCCGCCGGTGATTGATGGTACTGATCTCTCGAATCAATTGATCAAGCAACACCATCTATGAACTTTATGAGGTCATGAATGATGAAGTGAAGGAGTGGGGAGTTTATCAATTGAGCAAAAGGATCATGTATATGAAATAATTCTACAGTTTCGCCAATTTTCCTACAACATCCCTTTTCAGCTCCAGTAGAAATACGTTGTTGCTTAGATTTTAAAAATATTATGAACTTGGAGTTTAAGTAAGCACGATTATTTTATTTTATTACCTCATTTATATTTACTTTTAGATCTTAACTTTGATCAAATAATTGAACAATTTCATAGTTCGTATGGGATTTATGTGCATGCTCCCCCCATCCGTTGTCTTATCTCCGCCAATGTTGATGTTAGATTGCCGTATTCCGCTCACCGAGTGATCGATGAGGGGCCATAAAGCTGTCACAGTGTAATTCCAGTAGGCGCCAATGCAGAGAGTGGGCGGTTGCACTTAGCTGTATGGGCAGTGTCTATAAATCCTATTTTATTATGCTTATCTTGTGGATATTGTGATAGGTAAGCGGCGAGTAAGCAGCCTTGTGATTTACTATGCCTGCTGCCTGCCATCAATCAAGACCGGAAACGTCAGATCGTCGCCTTAAATTATGATCTTTCTTTGCCTTTTTGTAGCCCTCTTTTGAGCCTTCCTTGCCCCCAGGATCGATCAATAATTCGCCGCTTATCGAGATTGCAATTTATAATACAAAATGGCAGACGAAAGCCGCTCGAGAAAAGGGTCCATAATTAATATTTAAAAGCCGCTCCAGAGCTCGGCCCCAGGCCCATCTGGCGAACTCTCCTCCTGTTGCTTCGTCGGCGATTCGAATCAGAAAACATTAGCACGTCACATCACACAGCGTGCAAAAATTATTATTCATTGAATTTGTGATAAATGTGACAGGCCCAACAGCACTCCAAGGGGTCTCAACAATGCCGACCGACCGACCCGCCTGCATTTCCAGGCCAGGCGAGGCCAATCCAGGACCAGGCCAGGACCGGACTGAGCCGGGCCGCATCGAAGCTGTCAAAAATTTGTTGCAAAAAGATATTATCAGGTATGGATGGCCAGGACCGGCGTTGTAGTACCCTGTCTCCCCTATGCTTGCTGCTGTGTAGGTATCAGTGATGTTGGTTTGGCCTTTTTCGTAAAGAGTAAAAAACCCTCTAAAATCCCTCTACAACATTATATAAATATAATTATTTTAAAATTAAATCCTTATACTAATATAAATAAATAGAAAGGTTGTAAAACTGTTTGAACAATAATTTAAGAAATGTATTCTTTAATTAATTTTAAGCACACAAATTTAATTTACAAAAATATACATTTAAATATAGAAAGATTCTAAGACTAAAGCTAAAATCTAAACTATTTTTATTATTACTTATTTAATTATTCCAATCTCCACAAATTTTCATATAGAAAACAAATTAAATTTTATGTTTTTTAGTTAAACTTTTCCACTTTGTTAAGTAATTTCATCATCACTGGCCAGTGTGTGTGTCTGCTCCGGGCTCATCAATAATGAGCCGACGAGGATGTGATGTGGCTCCACTCAACGGCATCGCTGCTGATGATGGTGCTGACCATGATCGATGATTGACCTGTTTTTGTTTTGCCCATCTTTAGAGTGACGATTGCCGGCGAGTCTCTCTGCCTCTGACCACACCCATTGACAGGCTTGTGCAATGTGCAATTATTTGCGGAGAATGGCCACAGCAGCAGCATCAGCATCAGCAACAAGGGCAGTACTCAAATGGAATTGCCCCAGTGATTGATGTGCTCAATAAATTGCACGACGAGCATCAACTGTTGCATCAATCTGGCGCTGGGCATGTGGCATGTGATAAGGCCAATGAAGGTGACAAGAAATGGTAGATGGTTAGACTACATTTTCTAATTTCCAAGAATTTGAATAAATAGAATATAGGAGAAACTTAAAAGGGAAGATTTTTAAGCATAATAAATGATTAATTATTTTTAAATAAATATTAAAATTAATCTCTGGATTGACTCTCATTTCCATATTGTTCTATAAATTTAAGAAATTATTTCTTATTTTCATTTTATGGTTTTTCTATTATTAAGATTACTTACTTAAAATGAAAGGTGCTATAAGTTCTTTTTATTTTCTTAAATATAATTTATTTGGCAGTAAAATATATTCACTTTGTAGGCGTATTTTCGCTACCTACAAATTCAATACATATCTCCATGATTTTTTAAATTATTCACTTTGTTCATGTGCATCGCATTTGCTGTCTGAATATCTTAATCACCAACGGAATGTCTTTCAGCGAGTGAATCATTGGCGTGGCCCACACAGAAGACCCACTCACCCTGCTCGTTGGCGATCTTCGGGGAACGTTTTAATTATGGTTTTTAATTTCACGGCCCATATGGCGGCCCGTCAGGTGATTTCCCCTGAAATATGCGCAGAGCACACATCTATCAAGAACGCTTCGGCGGAGCGCGCACTGAGCGGTGAAATATATTTCACTCTATTTCTGTGCTTTCGTCTTTCAGAACGAAATTAAGTGTTAATCTCATTTGATTTGTCATTTTCACATGACGTGATTTGGCGGCCTTCGCGTTCTTGCAGTCGAAACGGATCGCTCTGGCCCGTGATGTATGGGAAACAAATGTTTCTCTGACACATTTATTTGTTTAATGAGACGTTGAATAATTAGTTGGTTATGGCACAAGCGCAAGAAATGGCGAAGCTCGCAATGCATACCCCTCTCAGAGTCGGACACACCCCCGCATCCATGGGCGGCTGGCCGAGCAATTTATAAATTATGATTGACGACTCTCTGTGTGCGTATTTGTGTGACCCATCGCAGTTAGCCTCTTCCTGCCCCAACCCCATCCCGATCCCCATAACCCTCTCTTTCAGCTCCTGCTTCATCGTGCGAGGCTAGTCTGACATTTTTCTATATGGTTTTTTGCCCTGGCCTCGGTCATTATGGCTGACAGCGCGCCTTCAAAATGATGAGTTTAGATTGATGGCCGCCCATCACTCAGCGAGATGGCAGCCAAACCGAGCGGAGGCGAAAAGTTGGGCGGAGTGCGAATATGGGATACTCTCACTTAAGAGATGAAATCTTTTATATCTAAGGACAAAGTGTTGAGTTGAAATAAAAGGAAATTCCTGCAAACAAATAATAAAAGCCAAAAAAGGCACATACGATTTGAAATCAATAAAATATTCATTGGTTTTAAATTAAAGCATTTACAATTTCCGACAACTAAGATTCGCTTGCCCTAAAACCACCTTTCTGAGGCTCAAATTCCCATTAATTTTTAACTTTTAACAGATCTTAAATCTACTCTAATGGATTCTAGAACTTTTCTACTTAATTATAGGACAGAAAATGAATGTTATACGTAAAAGCTTTTAAGATATATAGCCAAATATCAAAATGTTAATCTCAAATTACTTAATTTAATCCTTTGTCCCACTTAGTTTAAATCTAGGGAACCAAAATCCGAAAGATTCTCCCTGTGATAGTGCTCCCCTGCCTCGCCTGTTGACATGTCACTAATTTCGAAATCGCTAAGCTGGTTTTTGTGGAAACTTGATTTTCGCTGTGAACCCGCCGGCCCCCTTGTACCCGCCTCAGGCTCCAGAGATGATTGATGTGTTTGGCATATGAAAAACCGAGCAGAGAACAAAAACCCTTCTTCGAAACATATTCTATGTCAGTTTGTGTCCCAGAGAAGAAATGTATTAATCATCCATGGCGAGTCGAGGTGATAAATTAGGTTTAAAGACGATTGGAAGATGTCTGTCGAGTAATTAGTGAGCTGAGCCGGGGTCTCTGCGGGTCTCTTCCGATCCGATCCGACGATGCCTAGGAGGCAGTGGCGGCCTAACAGAGCAATAATGATGTGCATGACAGAAGAAATGCAAGAGACCGAAATTAAATATGATAAAAGACCCACACAGTCTGCTGCCATAATTAAGTATGACATGCAAAAGTATGAATTATCACTGAAATGTCAAAATGTCACAGCTGCCATCAGGCGGAGGCCCCGGGAGATGGCGATGGCGATGGCTATGGCGACGGCTATGGCGATGGAGAATCTGGCGGAAGGCATAAATAAGAGCCGGAGAGGGGAACGAGGGGCTGACAGCGAACGCCGCGTGTGGGATTAACCGACTTGAAAATTTATGATATGAAAAATTACTTTAGCTCAACGCACTCGCACTCGCACACAAGTTGCCGGAGATGCTGGGATATACAAATACACAAAGAGAGATGTTTAATGTTTATTTTGTATTTTATTCGTCGTCTCCCATTGAGCACCGAGAAATTTGTGGCCCGAACAAATTTCCCAAAGTCTGTGTTGAAAAATTAATGTGCACAACTGTCATTGCAGTGACAGAGATGCGAAGTGAATGGGTTCATATTCGGATGCGGATGCCCTGGCCGGGATCTGGGATCTGGGATCCGGGCCGGGCGTGAGGGTTGCTGTTGTGAAAGCTCTTGATAAATGATTTTGAAATGTGACAAAATGCTTACGAGCGGGATTAACGGAGACGAAACGAGGCGACGATGGCCCAAGGATTGTTTGCCATGGCTGCAGGAAAGAGTTATTTGCCCAGACCAGCGCGTTTGCTTTGCGCCATCGAAATCAGAGGGGATTATAGAGATTTGTTCAAATGAAGTTGTTACAACGCTGAATGCTGCCATAAGTGGAGGGAGAGGGGAGCAAGGACCACAAGAAATCAGCATCAAATAAGATTAGACTTGTTGTGCGCTTGGCTATATTATTATACAAGAGTTTTATAAGCAGTTTAGTAAATCAGTTTTGAGTGGAATACTTGGAGATATATCACACAATTTTCCTGTATTTTAAACTTGTTTATTAATAGTTAAATCAGAAAATATCACATAACTAACACTCAATTGATGGGTGATCTCCGATCCATCCATCTTGTGGCTTTTGACGGCACCACAAACCTGAGAGTGAAATGCAAAGCAAGCGACCCCACAGATCCCCCGCAAGATCGATCGAGGTGATCGCATCGGGGCCAAGTCACCATCATCAGCACCACCACCATCAGTCAAGTGGCGCGCCAGACACTTGAGTATCCCTTCAGATAGTCGTCGAATTCCCCGCCGAGGCGCACACTATTTATCATATAATTAACCGGATCGATAATGTTATTACACTGTCTATAAATCGGACACAGGCAGAGATCGGGGTGCTCCGCTGATAAATTGTTGAGAATGTGTGGCAGGTGTATCGACAGGGCTCCAAGGAAGTGGCAAGTACTTGAGGAACAGTCGACAAACAGAGAGATTATGATCCTAGGGTAGCAGATCAGTGGAACAGGCTATAACTCTGAAATGATTGGATTTAATTTAATATTGTATAAATTTCAGGTTAGTTTCATTTTAAGAATTTTAAATCTTTTCCATAATTTAATCTCTCCTGGATTTAATTTTAAGACTGAAACTAGACCCCTTGACACTTAATTTCAGCCTATTTCTGTTCCCTTTGCCATATCACTGATTCGTTACTGGGTATCTTTCAGTCGGTAATATCGTTCCCGTCCTGCTTTCTTTGTTTTGGGGGCGATTAAGCGAAAGCGCCACTCCCTAACCTCCCTGCACTGTCCACCTTCCGTTCCGGGCACCCCATATAAATCAATTAATTTAAACTGTCAGGCAGCTGTCAAATTGTGTTGCTACCGGGAGCGTTTTTCGTTTCGCTTTCGACTCGCTCGGCATGGCTACGGTTTCGCAGGGGTCTGGCTTGTTTTGTTTCGTTTGGGCTCTGGCTCGGGTTCGGGTTCTCGAGGTGCGGGAGGAGCGAGCCGGTGGAGAGCGAGACTTTGGGTACGGCGACATGTCGAGATTTACTGAGTGATTGACGACTTCATGTGTCATTAAATACCGTTAGCAGCCGCTTGTGCATGGCTCTGGACCCAAGACTTTATATTTTTTGCCACGTCGCCTTGCTCGTTTTTAGTGAAAGTCGCTGCAATGCCTTATTCGCTGCCTTCGCACTCGATGTTGTCTCTGACAGCGAGTGTTCACTGTGTGTGATTAGCCGCAATTAGACATCCCGCCGAGGGGGCGACAATTACGAATTAGTTAGAGGCTTGGCTTAGTTGAGATGAAAGGAAATCAAGCTGGGATGTTATGTGCCAAGTTGATATGGGACCTAACGCTGCCTTAAGCTTTCTTTAAATAAAAGTAAATGAAAACATATTTACTTATTATTAGTTTGAAATTTAAATCACCTCATGATGTGGAACAAAACTCCTAAGAACTTGAAACATATAATTATTGAGCCAACATCTCATTAGATCAGCTTAGCTGAAATCATCACAATAAGAGCGAATCAAGTGCTCAATTCAGATACGTCTGCACTTATCCCTGAGTAGGTGGCAGAGCAGGAGCAGGACTCCTTCCAGCACACTCTCATCCAGCAATCATGCAGTCCTCCAGCAATCCCCGACGAGCTGGCAATGTTAACTGGCACTCAACTAGCAGCTTATTAGCAAACTTTCCCATTGGATTATATAGTTGAATATTATAATAATCGAGTTAGGTCCGTGTAAGTGGGTGCTCCGTGCCCCGCGCCCCAATCCGCAGGCTTTGGGGCATGGCTGGCAGTCAGCTTTCATGCACAATTTCCGTTTTCATGGCTCCGGGCATGAAAATAAGCCCACAGTTTACGAGACGGCGGGCACGAGGATGGTAACAAAAAGTGGGCAACTTTTTAGAGCGACGAGGAAATACTTTGCTAAATTGCCAGGGCAGTAACAGTCCCTCCGATGGCCCCGGTGGCCTTCGTGAAGCCTGCCCGTGTGGAATGGCTACAAAAACCAATAACAGGACGTAATACACTCATGTGTGTGCGAGATGGGGGCTGGCGCGGTGGGGGGATTCCAACTTTTACAAATCGTTAGCATTTCGCACGTTTATTGAGTTGTTTTTGTATGTAAATTGGTTGCATAACTTTTGCTATGGAAAGTGTCGAGTGGCCGGAATGGCAACACAAACGCAACCTAACCCTTTTTGTGTTCCCGCACTATTCTACACTGGATTATTGTCTGTAGATTTTCAGATACCCGAACGAACATTCCCAGGACCGGCTGAATGTCCTCGTGTGCATAAACTTTGATTCCACTTTGAGTGCGCCAGCGCATTCTAAACACGTTTAAACGTTTTAGTAGGGTCTGTCTATTGGAAAATACCCTCTATTTCTTATAAATTATTCTTATAAATGTTACAATTCGTTGTAGAGTTGATGCTTTGAAATAGCCAAGGAAATATTATAACTTTAGAAGATTTTTTCATTGCTTTGCAAGCTTCTGATTAATATTATAAAAAGGGTATAAAAACATAGTGATCTTTAGGGATAAAAAATGATCGGTTAACAGAGTTCCAATACATTAAGCAGAATATTCATACATTAATGGCATATATATCGAAATGCTTAAGTGTTAATTTATACATTAAAGATAGCCAGGGTAAGACTTTATCGACATTTTCTATACTTCCCAGTTAATATTAAAAGTATAAACCTCAATGAGACGTTTTAATATCACAAGCTAAAACAAACCAACTTCTATATTTAATTGGTTTCCTAATTTTCTCTAGTCAATATACCCTATTTCATTCCAGACCACTGAGCATGCAAAGTTTAAGCTATTTGCGTATCTCGAAAGCGGAAGCTTTTCCTGGCTGAAAGATGAAGCGGGGCGGGGTGGCTTTGTCTGTGGTCGGCGGGTCGGTTTGATTCTGTTCGGTTTGGTCTGGTCTGGTGGTGCATATTTGTCGTTTGCGGTTTTTAGCTGCAAATATTATAGCAAATTGAACTGTAAATAGTTTTTATTGCCCTTTAGCGGCATAGCTGGAGTCGAATAGAGTCGAGAATATGCCGGAACGAAGTGAAGGCATAACTCTGCTTTTGTTTCTCAACTATGTCTGCAGAAATGCCAGCCGAGAGAGAGAGGTCTCCGAAATGAAGTCGTTGAAATGCACAAAGATTAACTCAAGGAATGTCTGTTTCAATGGACCCAATAAGTGACCTTGCAAATATGGGAAATATTTCAGAAAGGTTTTGAAAAGGTCTTTCTTTAGTTTATTAGCTGTATAAGATTTAACAGGATAGGATGAGATAGTACATATTTAATCAAAACAAAGTATATTTCAAGTATAGCTAAAAGGAATATTGGATTAATTCTTTATACCTTTACTTTTCCAATAACAGCTAAGTTAAGAAATGAATTATAGGAGCTAAAGACTTTGTAAAATTATTATCACATAATTCCCAAATATCTAAGTCATTCATATACCAGTCACTTACTAGGCAGTAGTTTTTCTCAAAAAAATACACAAAAATATATGTTTTTTGTAACAAATCACCGCCATTGTTTCAATTATGGAAATTAGGCAGCGTGAATTCACTTAAGTCGAGGCACACCCCACCGCCGAATAGCCACCTTTGACACTGGCCGAAAGAATCAAACAACAACTGACGACGACGCCCCTCATCGGATAATTAATGGTTGGCAAATTAATATGAAATTCCGCAGCCCGACTCTAGAGCCCCAGCGTCGTCATCCTCGCGGAACACGAAACTAATAATTTGTGTGCCGTAATTTGCATAGATATATCATTATTATTATATTTCTTTCCTTTATTTCGAACACGCCTCGCATTTTCATCAATCAATCGGCGCGGCGGCGTGCAGGACAGGCGGAGGGGAAATGACATGACATGAAAAATATGGTTGCCAGTCGATGGAAAAATTATAATTTATAAAAATTTTAAGAGCACTGCAACGTGCGCCACACGCCATCAATCAAAAAATCTCGGTGGACATTGCAGACGAACGGAGGGCGGACAGACGGACGTCTGTCTGTCTTGGATCCGAGAATACGTCAAAGTCTTCGGCATCCATTTTTGCCATTTTACTATGGGCCAAATATTAAATGTTTTGGGAATAAATAATAAAATAAATAATAATAAATAATTAAAACAATTAAATCTTTTAAATCATTTGTTCTACTACTTTTAGCTGATTTTTTGACCCTTTATTTAAACAACAAACCCGATTATAAAAATTCTAGAAAAATATACAGAGCATATAAGCCATTGAATTATATCTTAAAAGATAAAAGTAAAGTAAAACTTGAATTTTACTATCATAGGTTACTTCTGTCCTAAAGTTATAAATGATTCGAATTATGGAGCCGACAATGAGATGAAGACCATGACTAGGCTGCATCGACTTCTGACGGCGATGGTGTTCGCCACGCCATATTGGGCCGTTGTCGGCCTGTCGGAACGGATGTTGAAAAATGTGAAAATTGTGAAAAAAAATCTAACAATTCATAATAACGAATGGCCCAGACGGAAATGAGGGGAATAAAGTGTATTAGATTTGTTCCAGTCCTAGACGGTCAGCCTCCCAGCGGCATCAATTTGTTCGCTTTGAAGCGAGATTAATGATGTTGTCCTAGCCGAGATGGCTCGCATTAAATGCCACCTAATTAATGATCAAACTGTTGCCAGATATGACACGCCCCCAGCAGCAGTTGTGTGTGTGTGCCCACATTTCGCACGACTTGAGCACGGACTGAGTGACACAGTCACTCCATTCGAATGATGATTGCTCCGCTCGGTCCCACTTTCCTTCCGGACTCAGTGTTATGTGTGTGTGTGTCCCATGATTAATGAGCTTATTATGTACTTTGCCACTGGCCCAATCTCTCTGGCTGACTCTTTGCTCAGTTCTCAGGTCTCGGTTACTGCGTCAAGTCAGAATTTCTTTTCTTCTTGGCACAGGCCTCATTATTCTTCATTGTTCATTTGCTGTAGTGTGCCAGCAAGATTTATTGCGATCCCACTGGGCAGGGGGTGAAACTCTCAGATTTAGTTTTGGAAGAATGTAGGGAATGTCCCTAGAACTCTGTTCCAACATCCTATATTTTAATATTTAGAAAC
Organism: Drosophila lini; assembly: GCA_018905715.1. Classification (NCBI taxonomy): domain Eukaryota; kingdom Metazoa; phylum Arthropoda; class Insecta; order Diptera; family Drosophilidae; genus Drosophila; species Drosophila lini. Next base: position 28,554 of record JAEIIL010027432.1, read on the forward strand.
TCATTAACTTATAGCTGGTTTACCATATTCTAAGTTGTACACTTCGACTTCCCGATGGTAGTGCATACATTTCTTTCTGCATAATTGTACTGAATAGCATTGAAATGTTTAATTTAATGCTTAATCAATACCAGAATTCATTTATTCAATCTCTTGGGAAGTTGATTAAGGCGTTTATCTGCCACATTTTGCAATGCCCCAGCCAAGGCAGCAGCAGCATCTACAGCTACAGCTACAGCTAAAGTAAGAGCAGCATCAGCGAGTGCCGAGTTGACAGCTGTCAACGTGTCGTATGATTAATGCTGGCCAAATGCGGCTGCATTTTTGTGCGATTCGCGCGCTGCGAAATGAAATGATAAATTGGGTGTGTAAAAATTGTACTCTGCTCGTTACCCAGCAGCTGAAACGATTTTCAACTTAATAACGAAATGAAAACAGACCGGGCCAGAAGTGCCGCAATTAAATTGCCTTTCACCGGCAGAATGCCATTCAGGAAACTTTGCCACATATCCGTTGCTTCACTCCGCACTTGGAGTTGCACAAAAGGCAGGCACTCGCAGTCGCAGTCGCAGTTGTGGCAGTGGCAGTGGCGCGCCTTTGTTGACACCTTTTGCCAACACAACCTCCGGCGCTGTCGTGGCGTGTGTGAAGTGGCATGTCCACATCCGTTTCACCTCGCGTTTGATTGATTGAAACTGCAGTTGCAAGGTGCTGGCACCAAAGGCGTCGACAGCCCGCCTCTGGCGCTGAGGGGGGTGGTGCTGCAGGTGGAGCTGCCATGGGGGAGAGAGGGTCGAGCACTGTGCAAAGTGCTCAAATCAACGCTAATAAGGAGTGACCTTTAACCTACCGTCAGTCCAAGCGCAACTTGATGGAATTCGCGGGAATTCGAAACGAAGAAAAGTGGCTAAGAGGAAAATTGTATTGTAATTGATTTTATTATTCATTGCTATGTTCTGAAGAAGGACAGGAATAACGATGATGTTGAAAAGTATGCTACAAAATGATAGGACATAAGAAATACAGACTTTATTTATGGTTTGGAATTATTAAAGTCCATTCTAAGTTTGCCTGTTCCCTGTTATTTACATATTTTTAGCTTAAAAACATCATTGTCGAGAGAAACCTATATCAGAGCAATATTTAAGATGAGTTGAGAACCACTTCCCATCCGTAATCAAACATTGCTGCTGTAACGTGCAACGTTCTAAAGCACAGTTTTGATCGAGATCTGAATTCGCGGGTGCACGCTATAGGGTCCGGCTCTAGCTCGTCGGCTTTGGGGGTGGAGGTCTTGCTCGTTCAGATCTGCCTTGGTTTATAATTACTAATCAAGAAATTGAGCGTGCTTGCGACGGCATACGAAAAGATATCGGAAATCGGGTAGAGAAAAGTAAAATTAATTCCAGAAGAGACAGTTGGAAAAGACAGG
>JAEIIL010027433.1:0-20285 GCA_018905715.1 Drosophila lini
GGCCAATTCTTTGCAATGTTCCGGGCTTTGAAGATGTTATGTTGATTGGAGCTTATGAAGAGTACAGCAAGCCGAAACACTCCGACGAATTAGTACTGCAGTTTGCAAATGAAATTAACCAGTTGCTTGAGTCGGGAATAATTTTTGATAATAAAAAAAACAACCTAAAAATTAGGTGCTTTATTATGGATGCACCAGCACGATCTTTTTATTATCTATCAAAGGACACACCGGATTTTATTCGTGCACTAGATGTACACGTGCCTTCCATCCTGCCATGTAAATTCTTTATCCAACTCGATGGAATTTATATTTATTTATTTATTTTTTTTACTTATAGAAATTATAATCAATGGTGGAAGCTTTTATTAAAAAATGTTTAATTTCTGTTCATAATTTAGTAATTAAATCAATCAGTTAAATCACAAGCAATTTATTCATCAACCGTGGAGTCCATTAGTTTGGCTTAAGCTTTTGTGAAATCAACTGGATCCTTTCATTTGCATTTTTTTGAAAACGAATATACAAATTGATGCGGCGATATACGAAGATTTTCTGATACTTAAGCAGTTGCATCGAAGTTACCTTCCCTCGTCCCGACTTAGTTAACCCGGCGGTTTTTCTCTAACAAATGTACTCTACTAATAAATTAATGGGGACACTGCACGAATGTTACCCGCCAGGTTAACTAAGACCCAACCAGGGCCACCCTCACATACACCGAATCCACCGGCCGCAGCAATTTCCTTTGTCAATATTCATTATAAGAGCACATACTTTCGGGCTTGACAAGCGTGGCCCGAGTCATAAAGTTGTCGAGATGTCTCATAAAACGTGACGATAATCATAATTGATGCTCGAGCCTAGTCCAAAACTGAGAATTGGGGTTTGTTGGTCCAACCAAATTGTAATTTAGTTTGCCAGCTCATCCCACTCTCTAGCCTTCCCTGTTTACTCTGCTTGATTTTGGCCAAATTAAGGGTAAAATTGTTAATTAAAATTTGTGTGTGAGAGATCCCGGGACGAGGCCTCAGCTCACCTCATGAAGGTGGTGCGGAAGTTTGGCAACGAGTGTATCTATTATCAAGCCCTGTAGCAGGTGCAAGAGATTTCCATTCTGGCTGCCAATAATAAATCAATGCAACATACGGCCATGTTGCAACCACCTTTGCCACGAGTGCTGTAAATTTTAAATCAATGCTACAGACGGGGGGAAAGGCCAGCTTTTTTCAATTTACCTTCTAGCTAGATTATCCCTGCGGCTTCTTCTAGGCCGTAAAACGACGTCTTCGGCTCCCAAGGGGCGGCAGAGCCTCCGCACACAATCCATTATTGTATTAATTAACAGGAACAGGATCACCAATCAGGCGCTTGATTAATGATGTCACTCGACATCGTAAATCTCGATTTGAACATGTGCAAATTTTACGATGCAAATAAATGGGGCGATGGCGGAACGCCTCGTTGACCAATCCCAGGATCTCCCCTATCCTCCAGCTGCAGTGGTCCTTGTCTCCTTGGCGTATGCCTTGTGTTTTGAACATAATCATACATTAGTCCCAAAACAGTGGGTAGCATTGGGGCTGGGTGCGAAAGGCGGGGGGCCTGCAATACATCCGGGTACTCGGCCATCCTTCCTCAGTGGCCACATTTTGGGCCAGAGCGGGGACGGGGACGGGCTAACTCTGCATCGGCGGATGCACTAGGATGTGATTGTGTTCCTTTCCAACCGCCTGTTGATTCATAAGACGGCAATTTAAACGGAATTAATGTTTCGCTTGAGCAATTGCCATAAATTGCGTACCTCGGATTAAGTGTAATGTTCTTAGTAGCTTCCTTGTGTCGTGTCCGGATTTACATTAATAAGTTATATTAGTGAATCTGGACATATCATATTATATTGAAAATACCCTTAGTAGTGCTTATCAGTTTCCATTAATCAATTATTAAACAAATCAAATGTTAAACACGTAAGCATATAGGAACTTTGTGGTTTGTCCTTTCCCGGTTATTTTAATTTTGCGAATAGAAAAGGCCCTTGCTAAAAAAAGTGTCATTGTCTATTGTGAAACTGTGGGAGTTAACTTTAAGTTTCAATGCTTAAGGTAATTAAAATTACTTAACTTCAACATATATACCGGTGAACTTAACTATGTCGCGAATATAAGTTTAGTGTCCTTCAAATTTCATAATTCACTTCAACTGTAAGCTTAGTAGTCACAGAGAAGTTACTTTTGTTATAATTTGTACAACAATTAAAGAAAGTTAAAAACCAAATCAATCATAAGCTTCTTAAAATACAATTATTTGCCAATCAATAGTCAATCTATTCGGTGCCCGAGGCTTATGTCACACAGCTTTTGATATATTTTATAGAGTGATCGACCGTGTGACCGCCCTCAATTTGTGCTTTGTTAATGTTAATTGCATGCAGAAGCATTTGTGGAAAATTGTAGAATTTTGATTTCGCTAAACTGTTTTTGCGCCATTTGATCAATAAAGCAAAGTAGTTGCAGCCAAAATGGTCGTTCTGGACGACGGAGTGGAGTGGGTAGACACCGCAGGTACATCTAATCTCATGTAGCCGCGATTATAAATTGTTGCGTACTTCATTTCGGCCAGAATAATAACATGAGTAATTAATTTAATGTGCCAGCCGTAAAACCACAACAACGTGGCGGTCCTGGTGGGGTTAGAGGGTGATAGCACGGGGATCCTGGGTGGGGGGAGCGGGGGCTAATAGGATGCAGGAATTTCGCAGTGGCTACTTGGGTGCAGCACATTGCGTAACAAATGAACTAATGTTTATTGGAATTGTCGCGTAAATTACAATGCATTGCCAATGCCGAAATCTAGGCAGGGCCAGCTGCATTTAAAATCTGACAAATGGTTGAAATTATTTTGGTCGCGGTCGCTCCGGCGCTCCATGAGCCGCCCCCAGCACCCCGAACTGGTGGGTACCTGAACCCATTCGAAATGGAATGTATATTTAATTCGCCAGCGCTTTGGGTACCTGTATGAACAGAAGCCTCCGTCTCGATTCGGAGTAAAAGTCGATCCCACTTGTTGGCTGCCGCTGCGTTTTTGTGCCCCCATTAATTTAATTATTTTTACTATTGTTCGTTCGAATGTTCCTTGAAATAAATTCGTCCCTAGTTTATGGTGCGTGTTTAAATGGATGAGTGCGGCAGAACATTAATTTCATTATTTGAATGTCGCATCCGGCAAGGGAAATGTATGGTTGGGGTGTAGGTTCTCGCAGCGAGGCTAATAAATACTAGTACTATGGCTCCAGCGAACAATTACTTTTTCCCTTTTTTACAATGTTTACTAATTCAATTGATATGCGTTGTAGGGCGACATTTTTAAGCTATTCTATCGATTTTAAATGTTGCATTATGATCTGAGAATACATTTTTTAATATATACATTTTATTCGAATGTGAAAAATGCATAACATTTTAAAATGTATTATTCGATCAATTGAAAAAAAGTTTTTCCAGAACGATGAATTTTCCGAATTCGATGATGTTTGATTATACAAATGGAACTAAATTCCCATTCACATATTTACACATTGATTGATCAAAACGAAAGGATGTTCGTAAGTTGACTTTAGTTTTTGGTATTGTGGAGAGCATTGATGATGGTCTGTTGCCGTACTGGCACAGGTAAATAGCCATTTTTTGCTGGGCCGAAAGTTAGAATTAACATACTCCTATTTTATTGTAAATGATTTTATTTTAAATATATATATTAATTGAGTTCAGTTTTTTTTTTACGAAATTAGATTGATTTTCATATTATTTTCAGCTCGGAAATAATAATTAGTTTTGAATACTTTTTTCAGTCATTTACACTTATGACATCTTTAAAATATGGTAGTCCTATCTGTTTTGAAGGTTCCATCCAGATAGCTCTAAAACTGAAATAGACAGACGGTCTTGGCTAGATATACTCGGCTGTTAATGCCAATCGAGATCATATGTATATGTAATACCTTAAATACTTTCTATGTTATAATATCGGAAATATGACATATTGATCAACTTCTCAGTCTTAATTGACTACTGTGCCATTTTCATGACGTAATTACGATTTAATGTGCTGCTGTTGATAACTTCATGGCTTGTACTAATATTAATAAATTTACTAGTATGTAAGGTATTTGTATCAATACGATTACATTCGTTTTTATTTACTTCACCTCTGTTTCCGAGGATTTTTGAATTTAACTTGTGACCCGACGCCTTTCATTTGTGCTTTATGATCGCTCGTCTTCTCCTCTTCGGGCGTTCTGAACCTTTCTCGTGGCTTAAATAAGTTCCAAACACCACATACAGCGTGTATTCAATAAAATGATTTGTGAGATACATAAAAAATACGCATACCAAAATGGCGTTCGGTATTTATGCACCAGCACATTGCAGCTGGTCCGCTCAAGGGCCACTCTCCAATCCGGTCCTCCTGTGACCCTCTGGGAACGCCGGAATATATAGGGTGGTATAGGATAGGGAGTCGCACCGACATTTTCCAACACTTTAGCGCAAACAATTTATGACTGCTTTTTTCAGCTGCAGGTATGCGCTTTTCCGGCCAAGCACTTAATTGATGTTGTGCCGCGTAAATTATAAACAAAACAAAAATTAAAGTGGACTCCATGGTGCTTCTTGGCGTTGGCTTCGCCGTTGGCGCTTCGGAAGATGCGGTGCCGGATGCGGAAATGCTTTCATTGCAAGTGGTGGTGAAGGGTCTCCCATAAAAAGCCAACGCACCAGCTTCGGACAGCGCAGGAGGGACACACACACACGCTGCCCGATTGCCCGCCCCCGCCGGCGGACGTCCTGCGCCATCGCTTCGCATCGCCTCCTGAACAAGAGGCTAAGCTGGCCACCGTGAGTGAGGTCAAGCACGAAAGTGGTGCTACCTCCAACCGGATGTCCATCTGACTTCTATAAGCCCCCTCGCGCTCTTTTCCTCTATTTGCCTAGCAGCTCCCACCATGTTTTTTCCGCATAAATTTTCACCATTTGGCGTTCCCAGGAGTCCTCGAGTGCTGTAGTAGGAAGCTGCTTTGTGATCGCGCGAAGTTCACATGTGTGTCAACACTGTCTTATAAATATACTACAAAAAACTTTATATATATATTCTTGATCAACGTCAACAGACGATTCAATCTAGACTACTCCTCCTGTCCGTCAGCCTGCCAGAAGTCTCTCAGCTTTAGAGATATCTGAATGAATGAATGATTAAAGTTTTAGATAGTCTTCTTTATATAAATCGTGATCCGATTTGGCTATAATTTTCTATACTCGGTGAATCACTTAATTTCATCAAGCAGTCCATTTAAAAACTAATTGTATTTTTCTTTTTTAAAACTTTAAATTTGTGAGAATATTGATTGACAAGGTCACAAGTCACATATACATGTGAACGTTGATACTTTTTATACCGAATTAAAAAAAAAAAAATTGTCAATACTATCCAAGTAAAATCTTAAACAATGACTACCCACTCTTTAGATTCTGGGTATTATTTTTTGCTGTTTAATCTATCGCCATCAGCATTATTTGCTAGCTGCCTTCTTGGCCGTAGAGTTTCCTAATTAATAAACTGATATCACCCACAAGTGCTGCTTTCGATTCGTTTAACTTCAAACCGACTCTTATGTATACCTTCCTAGATCTGAAAAAACGATTAAATTTAACTGGCGATGAGTTAAACTCGGAAATCAGAAATTATATGCAGTGCAGAGGACGACTGCCAGTGGAGGACAGACATAAAACAATGGCAAGGAAGGCCCAGGAGAAGGTGGGTAGGCGAAGAGCGGGGTAAATGCCACTGGAACTGGAGCTGGATCCGGGTGAGGGCATTTAACTGCTGGCTGCGACTACTCAAAATCTGTGCGTCTGCACGCATTACAAACGAAATACGAGACTCGTTGGGCAATTGCAGTTCATTGTTATTTAATATGTCGCCCAGTCAGGGGCTGGACGGGAGGAAGACGCATCGGGGCCGGAACGACACGAGAACACGGGTGGGAAATTATACTTTATGTGACCAGGACACTGAATTGCAGGATACGGAGCCAAACAGAAGCAGACGGCATGACACTGATTGCGATATAAACGATTGTCAACGTATCCAAGTGGATTATTACCTCATGCCAATTATCATATCAACGATACACAGGCGCAGGACTCGGAAAATGGCCATATACTCACACTGGCGCACACTCGAAATCGCAGGACAAGCCAGTACATGCCAGGACATGCCACATTGGCTGACGAGTGGCGGGCGGTAGGGGGTCAAGGTAATGAACCAAGCCCGCCACCCAGCGCCCACACACTTGACGAGGCGTTGATGGTGTCGGCATCTGTAGTTCGTCTCCCCGCCACTCCCACTGCTCTGGCCCAGCCTCCCTTCGGTCCTTGCCAAATTGCATGTACAATTTTAAATGGATTTTGATTGTTTATGACAATTCGACGAGCTGACTGGCCAGTCCGCTGTTGGCCACTGATAATACGGCATTTAAGTGATGATGGGCCGCTCCCACCTGGCCACTCCCCAAGCCACAGCTTGAAGCGAAACCAATGCAATTTGCAAAATTGAGCCCAAGCATTTTCACACAGGATTTAAGCATTGCATTTATAAATAAGGTTCTCAAATTGGTATCATAAATACATATAACGTCCTTTCAACTGTGCGAATAATGTAGATATTTTGTATTGGGTTCCCTATGAATTGAACTTGTATGAACCATGGAACGCTTTCTAAATTCTTTCTCTTTATTTATAATTCATTAAAAGTGTAATTGATTTTAAATATGTTTACTACTTATTTATATAAGATAGCTACAAATAACAGTATCAACAAGGTTTCGGATTAGCATATCCCTAGTAGTCTTAATAGATTCAAAGGTTAATGTAAAATTCGAAAAAGTACATACATCGTTTTCAGTGGATTCTCTAAACAACTGAAATTATTTTCAACCGATTAGGAATCGACCCAAAGAAGTAGGCATCTGAATTGTTGAACAGCTGATTTTAATGATTTAAATGGTCAAAGTGGAGAAAAATGCCCACAAAAAAGTAAGAAACCTGAGTTATTAGAGCAACTAATGAGTAATTGCATGTCCGATTATGTATTTCATTGCAAACGCACGGACCAACAATTGCCGGCAAATATTTAATTAATGGTTGTAGTGTACGCCTTCGATTCTTTGGCGAGGGGAATACTCCAAGCGCTTAAGCGCTTCAAATTTGAATTCGGGGTGAAATCGGTTAAATTTTTCTAAAAAAAAATCTTATTGCTGTTAACAATTGTAAATTTAAATTTGATTAAATGGCCATTACTGTGCTAAACTTAGTAAAAAAAAATAATGGCTTTTCAGTCATCGCATCGTACAGCAGAGCAACATGATCACTGATTTCTTACAATATGTTAGTTGAGCTAAATGCGGAACACTGATCATGATGCAAGATCCTTAAAAAGAGGAGCGTAAGAAAATTACCTTTTCACGAAACAAAATCAAAAGAAGTCCGCAACTTGTCTGGATATATACATTATTTTTTCATAAATTCAGTGGGATCCTTAGTGACTCTTCATAGATTACCTATTATTCATTATTTATTGATTTATTTTTGATTTTTATGGAGCCACGAATGCAGAGCGCAGTGTTGCAGTTGCGTTAATGAACACAATAAATTTCAAAACCGGTTATTCATTAAAAAACTATTCTTTGTACCAATTTCAGAAACATTTTAGAATGTCGCGAGTGGTTCTTGAGGTACGCAAACTTGTCCATTTCCGATGTGTGATGTAAAATATTGTATGGGTACAGTTTTTTACAGCTGCCGATATTTTCAGTCATTTAGTCGTATAGGGATCCCCTGTTTGTGTTTGTACTCAAATTCACTAGTCAGATTTGATAATAATAAAAATATTCGTAGCCATATAGGAACTATCGAACAATTGTTTATCATGCGCAATTATAGCACATGGATACGTAGAGTCTATACATGGATGGGAAACTGCGGGAAGGAGCAATGTTTTCTGAGGCCGCGGGAGAAGGTGTGCACCAAGATATTTAAGCAAAGAATGCAAACATCTGCCGAAAACCCAAGACCCAACATTTTCTTGAGATCCAAAAGATTCTACGGATATAGCATTGTGATTGGGGGCCTTTTCGGTGCCGTCATGTGGGCTGTGTATGAGCTTGGAAAGCCCGCGGTGGACCATCGTGGTCCCGTCGACGATGAGTACAGTGAGCTGCCTTGGTTTCGCCAGTACCTGATGCGGATGTGGCACTCTGTGCAGTACTACCAGAAAATGATGGAAGCACCCGTGATAACGAAGTTGCTGCCGGATATCCTGCCTCCTCCCTATATACAGCCTCCGTATACGTTGGTGCTGGAGATAACGGATGTACTCGTTCACCCGGACTGGACATATAAGACTGGTTGGCGGTTTAAAAAGCGTCCGGGCGTTGACTACTTCCTGCAGCAGTGCAGCAAGAACTTTGAGATTGTGATTTACACTTCAGAGCAGGGCATGACCGCCTTCCCCCTTATAGATGCCCTGGATCCTTACGGTTACACCACGTACCGATTGGTCCGAGGGGCCACGAAATTTGTGGAGAGGCAGCATATTAAGGACCTAGACTACCTTAATCGGGACCTTAGTCGAGTCATTGTGGTGGACTGCGATCGGAAGGCGACGCCCCTGCATCCGGACAACGCTTTTGTGATGACCAAATGGCAGGGCAACGATGACGATGTGCAACTCTTCGATCTGACGGCTTTCCTCCAACTTGTGGCAGAGCACCAGGTGCCCGACGTACGAGAAGTTCTCCATTACTACAGTCAGTTTGAGGATCCCATTGAGCAGTTCAAGGAAAATCAGCGACGACTGCAGGAACAAAGCCAGGAGAACGTTCAGATGACCCCTAGCAATCAACGAAAGTGGTCATTCGCTCTGATGGGACGCCCGTGGCGGGGCTCTTAGAGACGGGACTTCTATATCGCTCCGTTCCTTAAATATACTTAATATCAATGTAACCAGGAAGTGGGACTGTAACTGAAACCATGTGTAATCTGATCAGGGATCCTTTTTTAAATTAAAATTTTTATTCATGTAATAATTTAACCTTCTTTACTCTCTCTTTTTATAAATATTACCCACTTACTCACCATTTAATTTAATAAAAATTAAAAAAAAAACATGGTAGCAGTTAGGAAAGCTACAGTTTAGTGTGACCGACTGTGAGATGGGTGGGTAAATTTATAAGGATCATAGAGGCCTCATTAATTAATTAATTAATTATGTAAGCTTAACTTTAAAAAAATTATTAAATTAAACTAGGTAAAAGCATACTAAAATGTTGACCAATAAAGATACATATTTTTAGGAACAATCTGGCAACACGATTGTATCAAAATTCAACCTACACATACTTTATTGTCTAATAACTAAGGTATTTGTTGGCGGATTATTTATATTTCTTCTAAAAACTAATTTGTTGTAAGTTTGAGTAAGCTAAGCAATATTAAAAGGTATAATTTAAATATGAATAATTTGAAGTACATAAATTTTATAAATTTATAAGAAAAGCTATATCCAAGTTCTGCCGCCTTATATACATTTTTTTTTCCCAAGAATTACAAAATAACATGGCCGATCGATCAAAACTGGTCTGTCAATATTTTATTGGGAATTTTGGAATTGGAATTTTACATTGTAAAAGAGCATTAAATTTGTTGTATACATTTTCACGAACATATAATATAAAAAATAATAAAACGCATCGAAATAATATCTACCTCCTCCCACACCTCAAGTCCTGTCATCGTATTAACAGGTTTTCGCAAGTGGTTTTTCCCCGATTCAATTGTACACAATCCACCAGAGCTCTGGGCAGGTGGGAAAAACCACTTTCTTTTCGGGGTCTCTGGGGCGTCGCATGCAAATCTACTTTATGCCTTGGGGCTGGGGAGAAGTAGAAAGTTATGCAAGCAGTCGGGATAGCGTGTGCCCGGCGCTTAAATCGCCGCTGAAAACCGCATACGTTACGGGAATTGCTGGGGAAGCTGGGGAAGCTGGCCGAAGATTTCCGGGGAGGAGCACATGCGAATTAAATTTTTAACAAGCAAGGGTCTCGGCGCCTTCTTTACATTCAGTCTTGACATTTTGCGACGGGGGGGTCTGATGGAATCGCGGGTCGACATCCGGCTTACCTCGGTTGTTGACAAACTAATTTTGATTTTAATTAAATATTTATGGCGCCGGGAGAGAGCCGCAGCGGCAGCATTTTATAGGGAAGCGAGGAAATTCTCTAATAAAATAAGCAAATATCTGGCGAATAACTTCTGCTTATCAGTCAGATGGGCCAGCAGCGGTGAGAAAATTAGAGAATTATCCCCAGAGACTTGCAGACTCAGGTTGCGTGCCTAATTCGAGAACGGAACCCATTCCCGCTGCCCCTTCTCCCGGGTCAACTATGAGCTTACCTATGGCCCTAACGGACGGGGGTTGGGAGTGCTTCTGGCCACCGGCTCGTTTATTCGATCAAAAGTTACGAGCTCATCTTAGATTGGACATTAAATGAACACTAAAATATTTTCCATCTGCACGCAGGGCCCGAAAAGGCCGAAAGCAGGGTTGGAACAAGCGAAATAAATGTCATGAAGGAACTCATTGACAGGCACATAAGGACACTGGTTTTATGGTCCACAGATATGACCAAAATATATGATTACCATGTGTCCGGCAGCAGGCAAGCTCGTAAATAGGCATTTTCTCTGCTTTAGTTTTCATGGACACATCATCTCCCCATCTCCCTGCCCGACAACCCGGGACCAGGACATCTCCGCTGGCGACTATTTTCTTTTCCAGCCGTGCTCTTTTATTTGTCCCCCATCCATGTTTTTTGAACCTTCCTTCGCTGGTTATTTAGCAAGTGATACAGGTGGGACTGCCAAAGATAGTCACAGCCCGTGGCTCAGTCGTAAAAATCAAAATAAAATTAAACTTATGCGTGATGTTTGAGTCTCTCTCATTGGATTTCTCTTGCCCGTTCTCCATGGTGTGCTCGTGGTCACTTGTACACAACACCAATGATAAGTTTTGCATTTAAATGGAATTTAGCAGGTTGACTGCAGTTCGGTTTATATCCTCGTTTAGCATATTATAACTTCAATAAAAATGTATCAGCGTAGTGAGTAGTAGTATATCCAAAAACAATCTAAACCACAAACTTACAACTTTATATCTTCTGACATTTTATATTATAACGATTAAAAAGGTTTTAATATTAGTAAATATTAATTACCGAACTCACATTTATGCTCAAAGAGCACTGAAAAGTAAATAAAGTAAAAAACCAGTATGTGGCTTATTTGTATACCCTTGCAGGATATTATAATTTTAATTAGAAATTTGCAACGCAGTGAAGGACATATATGTACATATCAGCATATATACATTTACCTATATATATACCTATCTACAAGTCCGTCTGTCCCTCTGCTCGTCTCTCTGACTACTCTCACTGCTAACACTGCTGTCAGAACGGGCCGGATCGGACGACTATATCATATAGCTGCCATAGAAATGGTTGACAAATTTTTAGAAACAAATTATAACTTCGCTGTTTTTCAACATATTTTAATGTTCTTTGAGATATGGTAGTTTTTTATTATTTCAGAATTTCGGTCTTAATTTTTTGAAAATCGGACGACTATATCTTATAGCTGTATAGGAACAATCGGGTTATTAATAGAAAAAAAAAATATAACTTGTTTGTTTTTCAACGTATTTTCCATTATTTCAGAATTTTATAAAAGTCGGACGACTACATCACATATGTAGCTACAATAGTAACGATCGGTTGATGTAGAGCAAAATGTAAAACTGCGAGCGTAAAATTGTAACTTTCAAACTGTAAATATAATAGGTATAAGTAAATGTAATGAAACTGGATATAACTTTGCTTCTTTCAACATTTATATTTATAATGTTAATAATTTTAGATATTTCAAATCTAACATAAAGTTATTTTATACAATTACAAATTTTTTTTAATTTTTATCAAAACCAAAGTGTTGAGCTATTGAGCTTTTTCAATAGCTGTCGAATTGTCTAATTTCTTTTTGACCCAAAAAATACGCACTTGTTTTAAAACGTTATAAATTAAATTCAATATTTATTAAGCCACGAAGTTTTCTATTAATTATCAGCGCAGGCGAGCCGAATTGCCGCTGCGGATATTTATGACCCGAATTGGTCCGAAAATAGTTATATGTAGGCAAATATTTAAGCTGATCGCTTTCAAGCGTAGGCGAAGACAAACGAAGACGAACTGAGAAAAGAATTTTTGCTGCAGTTAGCGGACGGCCAAGGGCAGCTATGGAAAGTTACGAAAATAGAGCAAGAGAGTGATAAAGTTTATGTTATGCAGAAGGCAGGAAGAAAGGCAAGGCTTTGCTACGCAGAGCAAATTTATTGTTGTTGTTTGGCCGCTGGGTCATCAGGTGCGGGCTGCATAACCATATACAAAGTATTATATGCTATGTATAAATATACAACTTTTATTAATTTTCTGTTATTTTTTCTATTGATTTGACCAGAGAGCATCGATTCTTAGTTATCCAATTGCAAACTGCAAGGGTATACAAACTTCTGCGCGCCGAAGTTAGCTTTCTTTATAGTTTTTATTGATTTTTATAGGATTTTAATGCTGTCAATATGAGGTACACAATATAACGGGGCTAAATAGTTGGATGCACCAAACATAATTTTATTTAGATAGTCAGAGGTAATAAAGCAAGCAAAAAAATCTATTGGCAACTGTCTTAAAAATGTAAATAAGAAAAATATGCTTTGGGCATAGCTTCCTACTGAAATACGGATTTACCGAGTATTTCACATTATAGTTTACTCGTTTGAAGCTTTCCTAATGGATGTTCATTCGTATTGGGAAAATAACCAAAACCTACGCATAATCTGATATCCCCGTGCACTCTTCAAGTACAGGGTAAAAGCTGTGCTCCATTTTTCGATTTATGGAAACCAGATTGAGTCTGGCATTTGCTTGCAAATTAGGCAATGAAATCGTTGCAATGCCGGACAACGGTTACTCTATCGCGTGTCAAGGATCTACTAAATAGCTCCGATGGCTTCAACTTCAGCAGGACATGATGGCCAGTGGGAGCTGTGAATTATGCCCCCAGCTGGTCCCGAGCCTCTTCATTTTGGTATAAACTCAACATTTATGTAGTCGCAGCCCTGAGTGTATGCTGATTTCATGTCATCTCGTTCAGGCGTTACGTGAGCTGATTACGTTAGTCACGCGCGATTGCAAAGGGGCGGAATGTGTCGGTGGGAGAGTCTTTTGGCCGTAATGAACGGTGCTGACAGTCTAGCTGATGCCAAACAGCATGGCTATTTTTTAAATGGCTAGAAAAAGAATTTAATTTTTTATTGTTTTACTATTTCAATACATAGGAGAATATTGGACAATATTCTATTTAATACCAATTTTATTATTATTATTTTTTATTTTAACTATTCGCAAACAATTGAAGACATATGCCACTCCAATATTTTTTTGTGTTTCTATCCTTTGGGTTAAGTACCTAATTTGACATCCTAATAATATTTAAAACGCAGATGCATACATAAAACTAACTTTTAGGGAATTGAAATATATTAACATTACAAGTCGAGGATATTTCTTACACTAAGTTGTTTTTTTTTAGATTGTGGAAACCATAAAAACTTTGTTTCTGAGTGTTTAAAATTTTCAACAGTTTACTAAGAATCTTATTCAAACATATGTATTTATATTTGGGAAATAGGAATCGTAAAAACGACCTTTCATATTAGTTGTTCCCTCCAAAACCGGTGTTTGGTTTCGAAAACCCCGCAGCACTGGCCACAAGGACGGCGGCTTCTTCATCGACTATTGACTCCGGCTCATTTCGGTTGGGATTCAGTTGCTTAGCAGCCAAGTGAAACTGTGGCAAGTGGCGACTTCTTGCCGGATTTTATGACTCTGGCGAGGATGACGGGCAGTGGATGGCAGCAGATTTGGGTCTGTGAGTTTCACTATATGATTTTGCATTATTTGTCCATTCCCAGCCTCTGTGGTTTCTTGCCCCGTTTCCGTCCGCTGGCTGCCATAAAAAGTCAATGCATGCGAAATTTTTCGTGACACGCTCAAACTAGTCCCAGAAAATTCAGGATTCGCTCTCTCGACCATTGCCAGTTGGTTATTTGTTTATTCATCGAATGGGGCGAATCGTAAAAATTATGTTGATGACTCATCAGTAAAGGGCATTTATTTTATTGCCGGTCGTCCTTTGTCACCTTTGTGGCTGCGAGCACATCTTCAATTATGACCCCAGTTGATTCCAATTCCACTTGATGCCAAGACTTTGAATGAGTTTCGATTTGTATTATTAATGATTTCGTAGCCATTTCAAAGGATGCAGCCAGCATTATTCACTTGGCCATCTAGTGCAAGTTATGAGACATCATGGCTTGCAAATAGGGAAATAATAAAGGTTAGAAAAAAATGAAATGAAAAGGTTAGAAAAGAAAAACCCCTATGTACGTCTGCTTATTTGTACTTAAATTCATTTTAGACAATACGCTATTTTTGGGTAATAAAATGTTCTGGAAATCCTACCATTTCATATAAATCTAAGTTGCTTAAGGAAATGAACTATTCTCCATAGATTTAAGAAAATAATAGTTCCGATTTTTGTAGATTTTATTTCTGTATAAGATTCATTATCACTTTTAATTGGTTCTGTATCACGTTTTAATCACGTCACTTTTCACTTAAAAGCTGCCAAACTTGACATCCTTAAAAATCAAATTCAGGGGAGCTGTAGATAAAACAAAATTATATAAATATATATATTATATATTAGTGTACATACCCAATGCTCTGGTGTCTATTTGCACTTTAAAATTGTGCAACTCATACAGATCAAGTCCAGGGATTTCCTCCACCTCCTTGACGGTGTCAGAAGGGACCGGAGCAACCTCTTCCCAATCCTCCGCTTCAGCTTCCACCCGAGAGCGGCTCACCACTGCACTCTTCTTGTACTTCCGGCGCATATACTGCTCCAGTTCAAATTCCGCTGAATTGGGTGCGCGATCCGGAAATGATCTTTTGGGGACTGGTGTCGTCAAAGGCTCATGTCGGTGTATGGTGGGCGCAGGGGCACTGGGTGAACTGATGACCTGAGTCCGCTGCTCTTGGGTATTCTCGCCTTGGGCCCTGGGATTCTCGTCGATCTCCTGAATCTGCTTCTCTAGACCTTTGACTAGTTCCAGGTCGTTCAATTCAATTGCCCTATCGCGCTCCATGAACAGGCGTATCTTTCTGTAAGCGGCCCTCACTTGCATCTGCCCCGCCTGCATTTTGGTTTGGAGGAGCTGTTCTACCTCTCCTTCGGTGAAGGAGTACTCGGATGCCCTTTCCACGTCCAACTGCTTCTTGGCGATGTCGCCAAGAAGGGGAAAGGTCTGCATGTCACGCTGATACACTGCAACCCACAGAGCGAACTCCTGCTGGGTAATGCCCTGATTAGAGACCACGTCCATTAGGGAGTACTGCTCCTGCGCACCGAATCTCAGGCGCAGGACTTGCTTTGTCCGCTTTCTGCCCAGTTTATATTCCTCTTTTCCTTCCCGCAGACCCAGGATCCGGTAGATACGGTTCGAGCGGTCAGTCTGGGCACTCACATTGATGCGCACATAGCAGCCCACAACGGTCTGCTCGAAGTTGGGCCTATCCAGAAAGCTCTCCAGCTGATTCCGAGTTAAAATGGCCCGACTCAACTGTTCCCGAGTGGTCACTGGGACTTGGTCCTTGCTTGCCGGCTGAACCGGAGGGTTTTCCTCGCTGCCACTGCTACTGCTGCTGGATGAATCGTCCGAGTATATGTCAGTGGCTTTCAATTTGACCTTCTTTATTTGCTGGGTCTGCGAGTCCTTTTTGCCCCCCGCCTTCACTGTGCCCTCCTCCGAGCCCTGGTCCTTGCCAAGCTTGCTGTTCCGCTCTGCCACCAATCGCTCGAATGCACTCGCTCGCTTGTTGCCGGCTCGCTGGTGATCCAAGTTCTGCCGCCTCATCTGTGATCGCTCCTTGATTTCCGAATTCTCGGACACGCGGTCCTTATTGAGCTGCGACTTGATGTCAAACTTGCGTTGGAGATCCTCGCGCCGCAGGGATCGCTGATACAACTCCTGCTCGCGCTCCAACTCGTTGAGGTGCTGCAGCCGCGCACGATCTTCTGCATCGCCCAAGAGCTCCTCATCGTAGCCATCATTAAATTCTTTTACAGAAGACTCAGTCCCAGTTCCTTCCATAATTTCTCCATCTTCCAAGTCCTTGGTCAAAACACGTTTTCGGATTATCTTCGGACAGGCATTCATTTTCTAAATTTGGGAGATGTTCAAGACAAAGTATCAAATTATAAATTATGATAAGGCTGTAAGGCTTTTGTATTATTCAAATGTATCAATTTTTCAAGGAGATATAAAAGTTTCCTTACTATGAACAAAATCTTTAAGTGATCAGAAATAGCACAAACATCCTACAAGTGGAGGATACACCTTTTGGATGGTAACATATATATATTTTCTTGATCAGCACCACAGAGCCGATAATCTAGCCTCAATAGAAACGTTTCAGTCAAACTACAAACTGCAACTCATTACAAATTTCGGCTTCCCGAATTTAGCGCTTACTGATTTTATTTTTGGGTTTGTGGATATATTTACAAAGACTTACAGATCTTGGAAATACGATTCTTGGGCACACCTTTATCGACAAACTTGAAATAATAACTAAATAAATACTTTTCAGCTATATTTACCTGGAGCTGTGCTCAGTAGCTCTCCCGGAGTATGAATAAATATCAGGTAAGTCCATGACGAACAGATTCAGTCAAAGTTCCAATAATATTTTTTGTTAAGTTAACACTAAACGCAGGGCATCCTTGTTTAAAACTAAAAAGCCCTGAAAAAATATATATCATAGATACAGAACTAAACATTTTAACCATTGAATTTCGGAAAGAACTTAAGTTGAAGTCTATTTTAAAGCGATTGAGTCCGCAAAGTTTTATTGTAGCATGTAAAATACATACTTTGACTACCATTAAGTATAAATATCTTTTGGACGGCAATACATAGATGCCCATTACGATTCTATTATATCAAAACATTAGCAAACTTGGTCTTTCCATGCCATAATTCATTTGTTGCTTAAGCTCGACTAGCTGTTCGTTTGCTTCTGTTTCAGTGCCATCAAAATCAGAGACATAAGCCCAGCCCGCACAAAATGAAAGCAGCAACAGTGGACGGAGGTGTGCCGCCGGGGCAGGAGAACAGGAATGGAAACTGTGGCTGACCACAATTTCACGTTTGCCTAGCCGTGAACACGTTCAACATGAACGGCGATTAGTTGCATTTGTTTATGAGTATGGATTTCGGATTTGTCTCCGGCTGTGCCAGGTCGCTCCACCGACCACCATTTGCCACTACGTCGTAATAGTCGAGCCAGCGGTAACTTATTGCATCGTGGCGTGCGAGTGCCACCGAGTGCTCAGAATGGGGTGGCAGTGGCAGCCCTTCCGCACATCAGACAATTGGATGGTTCCAGTTGGGAATGTACTTCGAAAAGGAAATGTCAGAGGTGTACATAGGCAAAAAGAAAATGTCCGAATAAAATATCAGACCAAATCTTTGTTTCGGTTTCAAATTAATTCGTTTTGGGCTATAAAAGCCCTGTAAAGATATATATTCTTACGAAAAAAACTTCATAATAATAATAATAATTTTAAACTTAAGAAACAATGTCTTAGATTGATAGCACAGAAAATCAGGATATAAATGTAACAAAATAGTTAATTATTTTATTTGGGATATAATATATTTTGGCTGTTAGGAAATATACTTTCGAAGATATACTTTCCAAGATATACTTTCAATTCAGAGAGTCCTTCGGCGGCTTTTAGTGTCATCTCTAGTTTCAGGTGTGAGGCTCTTTCGCTCTCGATATGGATGTGATTTCTTTTTGCCTTGCTAGTATATCCGCATTGTAAAGTAGACATTATGTTGATGTCCGGCTGAGATCCTGGTCAGCTCAGGTCCTGGTCCTTTGGGCTCAGCTCATATCCCACTTGGGACATCTGCCGACGGTGACGATAATATCCCTAAAATTATTTTCAGTCGGTCTTACATTGGCTGACCGTCCTGGACTTGGACTTTGTTTTATTGTTATTGTTTCGCTGCCTTTTCCATTGTTGGTGGTAGCTTCGTGACTTCCCCTGGCCCCCGACCGTGCGCCTGCCGCATCCAATCCCAGCCAGGACACATTAGTGGAAGATGGACATTTGTAGCTGTGGGTCACTGGCTAAAGTTATTACATGTTATATCTCGCTTTTTCCAAAAGCTGTGCCACTTGCAATTATACACTTACTCCGTAGCATTGTTTTCGGTGGGTCCGTGGGTTCCGTGGGGTTGAAGCGGCCTGTGTGTGTGTGATTTTCGCATATTGGTGCTGCAAACTAATGGCTTCACTAACGATTGTAACCGTTGTCCTTAATGGCATCCTTTTGGGCATCACGCGCATCCCGTTTAGTCGATTTGTTTTCCCTGTCCCACATCCCCCATCTGCGGTCCATTGGTCCAGGGTTTAGTATCTGTGATGGAATGAAGAGATAACTTTGCCGCCGTCGCTCCCTTCGTCTTTTCTTGGGTCAGTGCAGTTGGGTAATTAGAGGGCTGGAAAATGGGTTTACTACTTAGCAAAATAAATATTTTACACAGGGAATAGAATTAAATACAATTTTAATTCAAATTAAAGTGTAAAGTTGACCATTACTTCGTATTTCTTGTCATTGAACTTTCACCAGAAGATCTCTTTGATTACTTCCAATCATGTTTTAAGAGAGAAATTGTTGGTATCAATTATTTAATGTTAGTTGTTATACATTTATTACATCTGTGTTATAACCAACTTTTATACACATAAGTTTGCAGATTTTTTTTATCAACCCTTCTTTCCTACCGGCTTGTCCACACATCTTGACCAAGCTCGTTGCGGCTAAAATAAAAATCGTACAAATTTACTGTTAATAGAAAAAGGGATCGAGCAGATGAAGCACGCACATTAGCCCTTCTCCACCCCAGACCAGTGACGATTCCAGGGGTTTTGGGCGGTGGGGATGTTGACGATGCCTATCTGGTCACTGCAGAAACCCTGTGGGCGGTCGTAAACATCTCGAGTCATGCGATATCGAAAAATAATCTCACAACGGAAATGGCATATTTAAAAGGCCAAAGGATTGTTGAGATTTAACTTATAAAACCGTCGGGCGAGTCCAATGCCCAGGAGGAGTTCCAGCATGTGATAGTGGCGAAATCTCATCTCCTGTCTCCCCTTTACTGCTTCCCCCACAGCGATGGGACTGTAGCGTCTTCGAGCACTTTTCGGGGATTTTTAGTGTTTATTGCCTTAGATTAGTTTGTTTATTGTAATCCTCGTTATAAATTAAGCAAAACTTGCGCTTAAAAACTCATTGTTAGCATGGGCCAGAAAGGGGTGTGCCCACCCCCTCTGCCGGGCAACGTGGATAGCATCTTGGGCCAAATTAATTTCCAGCATATTTTCCCGGAGGCGTCGGGCGAACTTAGTGCAGATAAATGTGCAAATGGTTTACGACCACAGCCGATAAATGCTGCAGTTGAACTCAGGATTTCAGGAAAAGTTTCTGTGAAAAGAGACAATTTTTGTTGTTCATATTATTTGGTAAAAATCTTATATTTTAATTAAATATAACTTTTTATATTAATATAATTAATAATTAACAAGAAAGGAAGCTATTTTCGGCACGACGAAGTTTGTATACCCTTGCAGATTGGTTTTGATAATTATATCATAGATTTCAATGCTGAAAACACACACAAAAAAAAATTTTATTACATTTAACCTATACTTATTCTTACAGTTTGACAGTTACAGTTTTACATTCCCAGCTTTACATTTTCCCTACTTCTACCGATCGCTTCAATGGCAGCTATATGATATAGTGGTCCGATTTTCATAAAATTTATACCAAAATTTTAAATAATAAAAAAGCTATATATCAAAAATGATGCAAAAATGTTGAAAAACAGCCAAGTTATATTTTTTTTTAATAAACATTTATAGAACATTTGTATGGCAGCTATATGATATAGTCGTCCGATCCGGCCCGTTCCGA
>JAEIIL010027436.1:1726-35214 GCA_018905715.1 Drosophila lini
GGACATTTTAGAGACAAACTGTGTAAATTTAATTGAAATATTTTCAAATCGGTTTTTTTTTATTTTTGGCCTCTGACGGAACCACTGTGCATTCGTTCGGAGTTGTCGCCGGCTTTGAGGAGAGAGAAAAAAAAAAACGTGATTATATAACTGATATATAGATGTGACTGTGCCAGTAAGCGCACTTTCCTGCGTATGCCGGCTTTTATTAATTTTGCTTTTGTGGAAAATGCTTCCACGTTCCATCAAAGATCCATTAGGGATATTGAAATATGATTTGGTATAGTAATTGAAGATTTAGATAAAGAGCTCGCAAACATTTAATAAACTCTTATTTATCGAGGGGTGTGTATATCTCTGGATTTGGGATTCTACATATATGAACAGGGCGCGGTTTATTTTCTTCGCTGCTGTTTACTCCATTCGCCTTGCTAATCGCTGTTACAGTTCTTTTTTATGGTTCTTCTTTTCTAAGCCAACTTGATGAGCTCTCTTTTTAGTTGTGATTTTACTTCTGTGATTTTTTGCACCATTGCATTTTCACACTGTGCAAAAAACGAAGCTACTTAGTATGTACTTTCTATCTTAATTAAACCACTGCTAGTTTTCTTAATTTTTGTTGTTTTTTTTTAACTGAAAATGTCAAAATAAATAAAGAAACATGTTTAATAATAAAAAAATAACAGGCATTTAGTAGTAAATGAATACATAGGTTTTTATGAGACATTAATTTTAATTAAAACAGCAATATCAATAAAGGTTTTATTTCGATTTGTATCTCGTTTTTAATTACAATTCAATTGAACCTTGATTCCTTTAAGCATTCATAAACCAAAAATAGAAGATATATTTGGCTTTTTTAAATGTGTTAAATTGTATATTTTATATATATACTAAAGGTTGCAAACTGTATATTAAATCATACATATTTTTCCTGTATCAATGCTTCTTTTCCAACGCAACCTCACTATCTGAAAACCGTTCACTCGCTTGACATTTAGTGCCGGCTGCCGCTGCTCATGTCTTGGGGTCTTCGATAGACCAAAGTCAGGGTCCAAACGGGGAGACGGAGACTGGGAGTTGAGGCTGTAGCTGAAGCTGCTCTTTTGGCGACGACGGCGACTGTCTGGAATTTCGTTGGACCGGTTTATGTGTGTGGTTTGCCACTGGCTGTTAGTGCCTTTTGTTGTTGCTGCTGCCGTGGTAGTCGGTGGCTAGTGGTGATGGTGGTGGTGCCTGTTGTTGGCTGTGATGTTGGCGTCTGGGTAACTGGCTCCAAAAATACAAAATACTTGCACAGCACACGGCTTTGTGCGATACTTGGCTAACCAACTGGCCAACACACACGCACACACACATGTGAATGAACATGGCCAATACACACACAGACACTCGTACATACATAAAACAGCGCGCATATTTGTCGTTGCGGATTATTTCATAGCACAATTCTCCAACGAAAGCTCTATGGGGGGTGTGGGGCGGCGGCATCAAATGACTGTGGTCTTCCCATTCTCGTTGTTCTTACACTTCTCCTCCTCCAATTTGGTGCTCTTTTTTTCCCGGTTTCTGATTTCTGACTGCTCCTGCTTTTCGATGGCTGTTAATTTACATTGCAAAAATTTTCTTTTGACTTTATACGCAATTTGCAATTCAATAGTTTATAGATTTTGTTCCCATTGTGGGTGTGTCTAGTACAAAGTATACTCAGATTTGAGTGTGTATGGTTTTTGGGGGTGGTGTTGAGTGTCACACATATGGGTAGGATGTACATAAGTAGGTAACTGGATCAGGGACAGAAGGCGTTTTCAGCCGGGCTTTTCGATTAGGTCATTTGATCTTAAGAGCTTGGCTGGAATCGAATGAGTTGGTTCCTTTACCGCAAGATGAATAATTTATTTACATATATCAAAATGTCCTAATTATAAACTGTTTTCTTCTATTGCAGATCCTAATAACATCCAACTGTAAGTACATTCGAATTATTTTAATCAAATAAATATATTTTACAGTTTATACAATTCGAAACCAAACTAGTTTATCTATTTAGCATATTTAACTCTGCATATCACAAATTAATCCCCCTTTTCCGCTTCCAATCACTCAGTGCCCCATAGTTTTCCATTCAAAACATGAAACTGGTCTGTGGCCGAGCCCAGTTTTGCAGTCACCACCGTGCACAGATTGACCTCGGCCCCCTCTCTGTGGCTAACATTTGATCAATCTAATCAGTTAAAATGCATCCGAAGTTCAGGCAGGTCAAACATTGTTTCGTTATGTTTAGTTCGGGCTCGAATGATGCCCACACACTATGCAAACCGTCTAAATGCGATTGGTTCTCAGCTATTGGCCAAATTCCGCTCATCGCTCACCGCGTATAATTTGAATGCGCCCCAAAATTGATTTCAATGCAAATTGATAATGAAATATGCGATGGAAAATGCAATAGATTGGACCCCGACCCAGCGGCAGCTGCATTCTTATCGCTCTGACATACCAACACCCGGCACTCGGTCCACCCGCTGTTTTTGGTCATTTAATGCAATGCGGCAAATAAACGAAATGTGGTCAACGCAATGACAGTGCGATTAGCCAAAACCATTGTGGCCGAATCTGTTGGAGATGTGAGCGTCCTTTTCGTGGCTGCCACTGGGGTAGTAGCTAGTAGCTACAGCTGCTGCGGTTGCCTTAATCATAATCCCTGTGTGTGTGTTTCTCTGCTGAGAAGTCAAGTGTGCCTGTGTGTTGACCACAATTGGTCAACATACAGTCCACTGAAGGCAGTCATCGTGGTGTCCAGAATTGCATTTAAAATTTACTGTTGAAAACATAATTTAATAAAATATTTACATATAATCAGTAAGACTGATTGCTGAATATCAAATACGAAATACGAGAGCTAAAGACTTGTGGAGCGTAAAGCAAATACGAGTTTACATCTCATTTAAAAATGAAACGTACAAATTTGCGAATCACATTTAAAATTCCATCATATCAAATCAGGCAAATCAAACACATGTACTTATCAAAAGGAGAACTTTCCATCAATCTAATCAATATTCAGGCGCCCAAAATTACTCGAATGAATTGACAACCTTATGATTTATTCAATTTTGCCCAAAAGGAAGAGGATGACAAAACATCTTTTGCCGTAATAAATCTCAATTGGGAAGTAAGTAAGAAATACTTGAACAATAAATAACAATAATTATGCAGGAAAATGCTCAAATAAGTAAGACATTTGTCTCCGACCGACCTTCCTTCCCGTCTTCTTTTCCTAGTCTTTCTCGCCCACCTCCCACCTTCAATGATCCATAATTGCTATTAATTGTGCTTTAGATTTGCATAGCAAATAAATCTAAGAGGGGGAGGAAAATGCAAAGCATAAATTCAACAATTGCTTGACACTTGAGCAGAGTTTGAAAGTTTTTGTTGTCTAATTTATTTAGCATTGTGTAAACTTGTTCAAGGTTGAATAGGCTTTTAGACCAAATGGAAATTAAATGGCAACAACATCACCAACCATTACCAGCAGCAGCAGCAAAAGCCTCAAAGAAAAACATTTAAATTACGTCGAAGACAATTCGAAATGCCAAAAGGCAGCCGAAGTTTGGCTCCATTGTTTTGGGCCAAACTCGAAATCAAATTGTGCCAAATTACTTGGCCAGCAAAATGGTTGGGGCTAACCAATATTGCTTCTATGGTTCTCTCTCGCTCTTACTATATATATGTATATCTCCCTTTCTGTGTCTGCTGTGGGTCCAAATGAATAATTTGGCATCGCAGATAAACGAAATCAATGTCCACGGCCCGGGCCCGAAACCAAATGGCAACATCTGCACATTGCGCCTAACTCAACGGGGGAAATGTCGGGAGTTGGGTGGTTTAGTGGAACCTATGGGCCACTCTGGGGAACTTGTTATTGAATTAAAGTGACTTGATTTACGGCGCGTTCTGGTCAAAAGCTCTTAATGGCATTTGCCACGGCTCCCAGCTTCCCTCGAACTCGCTAACCCGCTCTGTTTTGGGTCCTTTTCACATCCCAGCCACTTCATGGCATGGCACCAGGGTCATCTGTTCTCCAAAATGAAGTTTGTGCTTAGTGATGTAACAAGCGTCAACGGGTCGTATGCGTGACATTAAGTATGCGACATGTTGCACTATAAAGCGGAGATGAATGGAAGAGTTGGAAAGGGTGGACAACTTGACTGTGACCTTAAATTATATTTAATATTAAATGTTATATTTAAAATATAAAATGAAATTTAATTTAAGCTCAAGAACATTATGTTTTATTAAGCGTGCACATTTTTAAATGTTATTAAAAGTTTGTTAGTGGCATAATGTATAAATAAAGGCTTAAAAGCTTAATGAACAACTTTGGCTTAAATATATAATGAAAAGTTACAAATTATGCCGTCACTCATGCAGGTAGCTCCACCACTTGACTGCTAGGTATGGCAACAGCTGATAATATTGTTATTGTTGTTGGCTACGGTATTATTACCATTATTGTGTGTTGCAGGAGGCACACCAACACACACACACACTTGAATTTAACTAAACTAAGGCGAACCCTTAAATGACAGCAGATAGCGCTAATAATTTATGCATGCTGCATGTTGCCAGTAAGGGCCATACGCCCACCGCCCCTTACTGTCAGGCTTTATCTTGTAGTTGGCATTATTCGCCACGCCTCCTTAACCGCCGAGTAGACACCACATGCACACACAAACGGACACACGGACACCCGGACACCCGCACCTCCGCCCCGACAAGGCTGCACATAATTTAATTAAAATGAAATCTCGCACGGGGCGCTGAACTGCAAACTGTGAATGCAAATTATTATTAATTACAGCACAGCGACGACAAATGTTTATGCCCGCCATATGTGTGCCAGTCGCACACTGTCTCCATCTCCCCCCAGCCTCGCTCCTTCTGCCTCTTTGCCATCTGTTGACAGTCTAGTGCAAAAACAGCTTTGGTTAAGTGCTCGGGTGTTTATGTGTGGTGAATGCAATTAAGAGAAATCTAAACACATTTGCTAGTCATTTATCCTAATGCCAGGCTACTTTGGTTCTGCATGGTTCCCTTGGCAGTGCCACTTTTTGTCTCTCTTTTGAGTTTTTCCTGTTTTCCAGCATGTTCTCAGGACTTGCAGTAATTTGTTGCACTAATTAACAAGATCCCAGCATCTTAAACATATACTATCGCAATCAACTCTAATTAATAATAATGCATTAAATGATGATAAAAGTTTGGTTTACAAACAATAGCAATATTGCTGGATTATCGATTTCTCGATGCACAAGGACTGTTCCCTGTATTGATCCGTTCGTGTGATTCTTCCCTGAAGGGTACTGATGTTATGATCTTGAAGAACCGTGGCATCGTAATGACCTCCTCCCGGTTGGGTCACCAGCCTTACTGTGACAGTCTGCTTGGGCTCCCGTTTGTAGGCATCCTCCACATGGCTCAGTTGCAATCGCTGGCACTTGGGATAGGCAACCAGTAGCTCGTTGATGCTGTCTACGACAAATCTGGCAGCACGCTGAACAATATCCATATTGAATGGAATCTTCACATAGTTATAGCACTGACAGTAGTGCTCCGGAATTTCAGCAGAGCTGCAGCTGCGCTCTTCTGGAATCGGTAGAAATAGGGAAACATTACGATCATTTTTTAGTTGCCGTGTCCGTCTGCGAATGTGCTCGTCTTCCAAGTTATCCAAATTGGCCAAGTCCTTCAGTGTCTCGTGCAAGTCGTGCGTGGTCATCAGTCGGTGGGCAGTGGTCTTAAGATTTTTAATCGCCAACGGAAATCGCCTGACCATCCACCTCGGATAAATGGCGATCACCGTCGGCAGTGATATTTCCCTCATGCCCTGAAGCGTGTCAGTGAAGGGACCAAATCGCATGCCATGATCGGACATTAGCAGTACAAAAGTGTTCCTAAAAAGCTGGTGTCTTTGCAGTTCCTTTAGGTAGGCTTCGTAAATCACATCCGCGACTTTGGCATACCAAAAATAGTCGTGAACCCCGTGCGATTGCCAAAAGAAGCCAAAGAATCCAGTGTCCTGGCTCCGTGCCTCCATATGCGGCAGAAGGCGGTGCTTGAAGTCGTCCAAAACTTGGGAATATGATCGACCAGCCGTACATGAAATGTATCTGGCACCCTGGGCAGGGTAGTTTGTTTCTTGGTCGATCTCGTACATGGCGGGGCGCAGGTAAAAGTCAGTTGGCTGACGTTGAAAGCCACTTAGGTTATACACAAAGGTGCCAGCTAAGGCTGAGTCCTCGCCGAACATAGTGACATATCCCGCTGCCTTGAAGAAGTCAAAGAGAAGGTAACACCGGTCGAAACATTTAGGGTTACTTGAACCATAGCATCCGTTAGGACCATTCAGCATAGTATCATTTTGACCGCTAAGCAGTGGCAAAACATTCGGGTAGGAATTTTCACCAACACGGTTATAGCCCCACATCTCCGCGTGCGGAAGCTTGTCCACAAAGCTCATTGTTTTACTGGAAAATAATTTAGAAAATACTATATATATTTGTTTTATTTTAAAGAAATTGTAAAGTTGGCTTACCTAAAATATCTTCGGTAGTGCATGTGGGAAATGGAATCGATGCCCAGAATCAAGACAGAGAGACGCTTCCCGTATTCCGGTCTCACCATCTTTTCTTTCCTTGGAGGTATTGGTTCTGGCAGGAATATAAATACATCAAGGAAAAGCAGACGACCACGGTCGCGCCAGCACCAGACCCGCAGTGTTGCATTACCCGACTCGATCTCCTGATATTTGCGCAACCTGGTAAAACCAAAAACGCTTCGTGCCACATAACGATTATTAAAGTCATCGATCCTCTCCAAGATGGTGTAGACGCAAAAGATTTCGCTTACTCTTCGAATTCCGTAATACTTCCAAAGCTCATATTTGCCAAGAGCCAGGTACAGGAAGTTTCTACCCCTGATTGTTTTGGGCTTTAATAGTTGGTTCAAGTAGCACGAATAGGTCGGCAAGGGCTCCATAAAGTACTGTGCGATGGGCGACATAGGATCCATGGCAGGCATTTGACAGTGCGAGGTGTTCACCAAAAGACTCTTGCTTTTTATATTTGATATGATCTCCGGTGGTCTCCGTGGTCTGATCTCAAATGGGGTTGTCTCAGGTGGTTCAACATACAGCACAAGCAAAATACAGCATAGCAGAAGGATGTTGAGACACATTGAAGCGTATTTTACCCAGGACTTTTTCATTCTTATTTGAGAAGTTCTTGTGAAGTTAAGATTTTATTAGAGGAATTCAAATTAAAAATGGAGGCCTTTAGATCTGTATTTTCTGCCAATTTTTAAGGCAAGTGAAACAAGTAAGGCCAGTTTACTTTGATAATAAAGGCTGAATGCCTAAGTTGTATCTTAAATAATCTATATTATATTTCAATGAAAATGAAGTGTAAAACTACCAAAAGTAGGTTTTTCTTGATTTCTTTGTTATACTTCAAATTCTATATTTTAAAATTATAAAACTCACGTCGCAATCTGACCAATTGTTAACTACATCCTTCCTTGTTGATGGTGTTTAAAGCAACTTTGTTTTTTTTCTCTCTTTTTCCGCAATTGGTTATTTGCCTATTAGCATAGTTTACAGTTTCCTTTACCTTGGCCATTTCTAGCCCTTTTCCCAGCAGTCGGCTTTGTTTGCGTTTGCCAAAAAAACAAAAAGGAAAAGCAAATATGTACAAGAACAAGTAAAAACAAAAACAAAGTCTAAATAATGAGACCCTCGAGAAGCGTTCAGTGATTGAGTTTGTTTCCAGGCGTTTTAATTAGACTAACTTGATTGGATTTCGCACTTGCAGCTCTCTGTCTCTTTTTATCTTTACTCTCGCCATCTTTGCCATTCTACACTAATTTGTATGATAAGGCTAACGAATAGCTCTCCACCTGGGGATACAAATCTTTTTGGTAGTAATTAGTGAGGTTAGTTTACCCATGGACACTACATTGTTGCTTTTATTCATTAAAGATTTCAGAATACAAAAAGTTGTATTTTGTTTTCTTTATTATGTTATTCCAAAAAGGGAAAGGTCACACTTGTTTTAGGTTTCATATATGTACATATAATGAATAATAGATAAAGTAGGTATAACGTTTATTTTAAATATATATTTTTTATATTTTATTGCCTTGGCTTGAGCTGATTAGGATATTAATCTTAGAAACCTTACACCAATTAATAAAAGCAACAAAGTAGTGTCATATCCCCATAATATAGGTTTGGCTTACCCTCCTGTAATCCTGTATTTCCTAGGCGTGAAGTCTTATTATGTATCTTTAACAAGGTATCCTGGAGTGCCTTGCATCTTTTAGCGAAAGGAGAGATAGCGATAGGAGTTTCCTTCATTCCTGAGGAATCAGAGACCCAGCGCAAGTAACCGGATCTATTTCGCAGCCAGAGACAAAATGGGAATTTTGTTTCTCATTCAATTTTTATTCCCTTTTTTTTTCCACCCCTTTGCTTTGTTCTCTTTTTTGCCGGAATGCTTTCCGCCTGCGATTTTCGGGCTGTTGTTTTCTTTAATTTTCCGCATACAGAGGCAGCAAAGCAACGACTTCCTGCCTTCCTCTGATCTCCTTTCTTCCGGTCGCCCACCCCTCCGGTCATGTCTCGTTTGCAGCATCCTGTAGCCTGTGTAAAACATATGCATACATTTTATACCATTACAGCATAACAATATTGCATTTGCAGGAACATTTCTTTTTGCCGCCCACAATCGCCTCCCGCAGGAGGTCTTCCTTTGTACCGCCAACTGTCTTGCGTTATGTGAATCCCGCGCGAATCCTGTGAATCCTAGCGAGCTTCTACCGCCATCCCAGGCGCCCACCTTCGTTAGCGTTGAATTACGGCAGCTCTGTGCATACCCTGTAAAGGTTACAAGATTGGGGGAACAGTTGTTATTGATATTTTATAATTTTCCTAAATATAAAAAAATATATCTGGATAAAATAAGTTGTATAATAATTCCTTTTAATTTTTTAAATAACCAAAGTATATGTTTTTTTTACGTTTTTTTAAATTAAGAATATCATAGCCACTTACAGGATATTGTACGCTTTCCGACGACCCTTAAATGATATGCTTACTGCTTGTCTCCATTGCTGTTGTTTTATTTCGTTGAATTTCAGTTTCAGTTTTTGGTTTTGGCTACAGGTTTTACCTGAGCGCCAGCCAGCATCTGAAACTCTTCGAGTTGAACCGCCTCCCGCCCGCTGCCTGCTCCAATTACTGTTTGCATAGTTGAGTGTCGTCTGCGGAAATTTGTTTATTTTACGCGCATTGCGTTTTGCTCCGCTTCAGTTTTGGTTCGCTCCGGTTTGGTTGGATAACCATCCGCATCCTTTCTCTCCTGCTGCTGCCGGTTGCCGTCACGAGGATCCTTGGCTACTCCTTTTCACCGAAATCGGAATTGGAGGAGCACAATGAGACATGACGACGGCATATCCCACGACCGAGTCGCTAAGACAAACTGACAGCTAAATGCGTCAGACTCGTTGCAGATTTCATTTGGCGTGAATTCTCCTTCACATTTCCCCCCGCTTGACATTTTTTTTCGCTTGTTTTTACATCTCTTTTTCTGTTTGGTTTTTTTTTCGCCAATGTATTTTGCATTTTTGTAGTTTTCGTTGACATTTCCCTCGCTGCGAAACCTTGTGCATTGAGCAGGTTTATAGCTTCCTCTTCTGCCACTGCTGGCAAACGGTGCAGGTTACAGTCGCAGTCAGAGTTGAATTCCCCTTTGCTACAACAAATAGAAAAAAAAAGTGGAGGCGGTAGCAAGAAATGTCAGACACAACCGTGACTACAAAAAAAAAAAATGCAGAAAAACGAATCGTGGGAATGCCCAGGATAGGGGCGAATTCTGTAGGTCCACCACGGCGTATGTGCAATAAGTTGCACATCTAACTGCGTTACGTATACGCACACAGAGGCCATAAAAAGTAAAGCCTAATGAAAATGTCATCGGAACTGCTGACAAATAAAAGAAGAAGCAATGCTTAATTTTTTGTTTCCTCAAATCCAGTTAAGCTGTTGCCTTTCAACTTAATTGGAAAACAATTGGTTGCCTGAAAATGTAGCAACTTTTTGTATTACAAAATAAAATATTACAATCACTACACTTGTAAAAATTAAGAAATATTCTTTACTAAAATCAACTTTAAAATGATTTAATATTAATGTAATTTGAATATGGGATACAGAGAATTTCATGCCTTGCTTCTTGAAACTTAATCAAAAAAGCATACATTAAGCGGGAATCCGATTTCAGGCAATCCAAATCGTATGAGCTGGCTTATTGGTACCACTGATTCAATTGGCCTTCTCATCCTGCTGTGGAGACTGAGTGGACACATGACGAAACATGGTCGAGAGGAGAACGAGGAAGGCTTCAATCACTTGACATGTTCAGCAGTCAATTTGTGGATTGCTGGGATTGCAACTCCTCCGTCCCTCGCCTCGATTTGGCCCGTAATATTGCTACTTTTGCTTAGTGCTCATCTTCTGTCTGTGATGCTACTGCTCCTGGTCCTGCTACTCCCCCTTCTCCTGCTGCAACTATGACATGCTGCTGGCCCTTGTGCCAGCTGATCGACCGACCAGAAGAGTCGAGTCCACTATGCAGTTGGCCTGCGACCAGGTATGCCGACCTGCCAGAGGAACTGGTAGCATATGAGCATCCGTCCGTGGGTGGATGTGGTTGCTGGCTGAAATCTCCTGCTCCTGTATCAGGTGCAGGCTGCCATTGTCCTGGCCTTCAACTATGCGTTGACAGGAGCCGCCTTGAATCCTTTGGCTCAACTATGTCCGGAGATAGAAGTGGGGAGGGTTTTGGCTGAAGAGTAGTACGCCATGAACAGCTAACAAGCCGATCAACATCCCACATGTGGGGGGTAGGACATAGTCCAGTATACACCCAAGCTAAATGGTTGATGTATACTTTCGAGAGATACTTATTTTTTAAGTTTAAATGATTTATTTGAAGTGTTTCTTTTTATTTTAAATATAAATTACCTTTGAAGTAATGTTATAAAATATTTAAGTTGAATTACTCTGAACAGAATCTACTTAAATTTAGTTTCTATTAAAAAACAAATTAAATATGCTTCTTAGAATAAATCTAACGTTAAACCAAATGTCAAAGCCATATTTTACGTTTAAGTAACCCAATTTTCTCCCCGGGTGTTGTTCCTGTGATTGCTGTTTGTCAGGTAACAAAATTACTCGGTCTGGGCCAAAGTTTTCTGGTGGCTGGCAATAACACTGTACCAACTTGCTGCCAATAACTCAACTAATTGTCGCTGCAAGAGGTCCATCCCTTCCTGCGTTCTTTGCGCCCATCCTGCTGGCAGAAAAATGAGCTACGAATTGTTAATTTCGAGCTGCAGCTGAGCAAAGAAATCGTTTTGGCCAAGCCAAGCGAACGCAGCCGAGTGGCAGCATTATTAAAGCATTGTCAGCAGCAGCAGTAGCAGCCGCACGTGTCGCAAATTGTGGCATAAAACGGTAGCAAAGACACCTGCTGGCTGCTCTGCATATTAATAAGTTGCTCTGGCCACGCTTTCCCAGCCACCATAATGTATATTTTCTCCTGCTTCGGTTGGGGCCAGGTTAGTTGCTTGGCTGTGCTGGCCCAGCTGGCCATAGTTGGGCATTCATTAGACTCGTTGGGCGATTGTTGCCTTCATCGTTGTTGGCCAACGTTGCGTATACGCCGCGTTGTCGCTGCTGCCAGTCTGGCTGGCTTTAAGCCTTAAATCATTGGGCCATCAGTTGTGGGAACTTTTAAAATAAGTGCATGGAAACTGTATTTTGTATTATTTATTTAAATAGAGAACAATTTAAGGGCATATTTATGAAATAAAAACTAGTGGATATGTCCAAATGTATTACAAATTGCACTCAATGTAAAATTAATAATTTAATGGCAAACCCTAGTAAAGCTGACCTTTAAATATCCGGACTTCATGAAAATTGAGCTCTACGTTGCACTTAATTTTTCTGTCCCTGAAATCCGCGCCTCGAATTGGATTTTTAAAATAGTCGCATGTCCGTTTGGAGTTGACCAAGCCCTTGGATATGCACCGCAAGCCCAATTGCTTTCTTGTGTTCTCGCAATCGAAGAACACGAGCGCTAATGGCCTAAGCTGCATCTGAATACGTAGCAGAGAAGAAGAAAAAAACGCCGAAAGTCTGGCGACAGGATGTCTGCAGGACTCGTTGTCAGCCTGTCTGTCCTTTTAGCTGCATTGCCGCACTGCTGAACTTGAGTTTGGGGAGGCTTTGGTTTGAGCGGCTTCATTGTGTATCGAAGGGCGGGTTGGGTTGGTAGAAGGGCGCTGACGCCGGGGATTCCTCTCATTCCGGCACCTCCGCCTAACGACTCTCCTCTAGTCAGTTGCCAAATTTACTTCAATTTTTTATTTGTCGCCATGGCACGTAGACCGTGCTAAATTTTCCGCACGCATTCTTCGCTTTATCTCTGTTTTTACCTATATCCCAGTCCCTGTCCACTCTCACTACCCAATTGGATCCTTTAGTATTCTGTTTCGTTCTATCCTGTAAATATTGTATGGCATTATTTAATTCCTAAATTTAATTGAGAGTGGTAAAAAGTGGAAAAATGTTTTATTTTAATGCCAACACAAAAGAGGCTTACAGAGTATGTAATTTTCATAATTGACAACTGATTTATGTTTTGTAATAGATGATTGGCATTCGTTAAATGGAAATTCATTTTTAGTTAATTGAATGTGATGTGGGATTTGAAATCACCAAACAAAGTGCAAATATAAAAGGAGGCCTAATAGTTCAATTAGAGAGTATAAATATATTGAAAATATTTTATTGAAATTTATTTTCATTCCTAAAATCCGATTTTTTAATTAGAGGATATCTTGAATATGGAAGACTTCCCACCGACTTTTCTCTTTTTTTTCCCCCTCGATGAGTGCACTCCATTGCCAGTGGCTCGCTGGGCCGTCTGGCAGTTTGCCAAAAAACTGTCAAAGCAACACGAGACAACGCCCCATGCCCTTGCCCCCTATCCCCCTGTCCTATGCTCTAGTCAGATTTCCGCAACCCCGGCTGAAAGTCGAATATCCTGGCAGAGGACAGGGACATGTGTGAATGCCAGTAGAAGCTTTGGGGGGCCTCGCTATGAAAATTCTATACAAATAAAAATGCAATTCACACAAATGGACTGTTCTCTCTCGTTTGGCTGTAAAACACTGACAGGGCCGTAGGGAGGCATGGGTTAAGGGGTGTCAAAAAAAAAAAATAGAAAATCAACTACAAATAAAAAAGAATCCAGTGATAAACGTGGACAAGCGGCAAAGATTGAATTAGTTTGTTTCGGGGCAGGAGTGGACACGGGGAATTGAGTGATGAGAGGGCTGTGCGGATGGTATAGATTCCTGGGTGCCATAGTTCATTTATTGTTGTTGCCTGTCGTCCCACTCGAATTCCTGTCAAATGCATTTATTGATTTACTCCACAAATCTATTGTTCGATGGTTCAAAAAATACGGAAAATGAAAAATCCGGAATGCCAAATCTATTATTATGAAATCTGTGGCAAGCTTCTAATTGAAAGACATGCTGCCCAATGTAAATTGGAAATGGACCATTATCATCAATTTCTGAATATCCTGTCAACTGGTTTTCTTTTAGTTTTAAAATAAATTGTTTTAGAATAAAATATTTCATTGTTAACTGGAGCGTAATTTATCAATAACTTTGCAGGATTTTTTTAGAGCATAAAAAGTTGTATTTAATGTAGATTAATTTGGAACTAGCTTAGACGCGAGTTTAGTTAGGAAAAGCAGTTATATATATTTTGTTGCTCTATCAAAAGTTGATATCCTGTTCCGCATGAAACAGCATAGTCCTCAATAATTGTTTGCTTCAACAATTTTCGATTTCCGCAATCCCAACAACTTTGCAATGACCACGTTCCGATGTCCTGGGCCAGCAGCAAATAGTTTTCTAATAAATTGGATAAACTGAAAATGCCGAGACTGAAAAAGGGCCAGCACAAAAATTGCCAACAATGCAAGCTGGCAGGAATGATGATAGGTCAGGCTTGGGACATTTTGACACTTTGTTATTAAGCCGCCCAGGAGGCGTTTACGTAATATGCTCGTTTCCATATTCATGAATTGGCTGTCCTCAAGACATGAGAGCACGTTGGCCCGATTATTTTGAATAATGACTGCACGCATTCGATGTCGGTGTCGGCCGGACATGTTTCATAAATATTCAAAATGCATTTGCTGCATCCCTCCACTGACATTGATGCTGATGCTGATTCCGATGTGCACCATGTGGGTGCAATGGCGGCGATATGATGTCCGAAAAATGCCAGAGATTACGTCTGTTGTATGAATTCATTGCTCGCTCTTCAAGCCGAAAGAAAGGGAAAAATAAGTGTGAATATTTTTTTGTGGGAATAAAAAGTATCCTCTTTCTGCGAAACCATATAGTAAAATGAAAAGCTAACTGAAAAAGAAAAAGTTGAAGAGGAAAGGGTATTATTTCGGTTGTATTAACCAATATTATGGGAGAATGTATATAGCTTTTGTATATTTTATATTTTTGAGTTGATTGAATTGTGATCTTTGTATTCATAATAGTTTTAAAGGTTTTACATACCTCCTACTTTCTCCTATTCTTTTTGATATAAGAGCTATTACCACATTCCCGAAACCTAAATCATACTTTTATCATATTTTATTTATCAACAAGCTGTGTATGCCCTTGATTCCCCCATTTAATGGGTACCACATGCCTGCAGTTCGGTCCTGTTTCGGACTGGCCATGACTGATGTGCTGTTGAAAATGTATTTATAAAATTTATGCACTGCCCACACCAGAGGTCCTCGAGTACTCAACTTGCCGAGTGGAATCTTCACTTTATGACCGGGCCAAGTCAACAACTTCACGGATGGACTGCAACTATTTCGAATCCATTTGGGAGCTCGAGTGTTTCTTTGCTTATATCTTGATTTATTTATTTGTTTAACAGGCTCCCGCAAAACGAAACGAAACGAAACAAACGATGCGAGAGTGCCAGTGCGAGTGTGTGGGGAGTTAGATGAAGCATCAAGTCATCAATTAGGCCGAAAGCCAACAGTTGTCAATTAAATGGGAATGACAGGAAAATTGGTAGCTCCGTTTTGTGGGCCGGAATAAACGTTAGGCGGCTAATTGGGTCTTTAAAGCGTTCGGAATCGCTCGATCCGATGCTGAGAGGAATGAACTCAGGTGGTGCCCGGCCTGAGATTCTCATTAACTTCGGGGAATAAACTGTTAGGCAGAGTAGATGGCCACAGGGATTGGCGGTGTGTGGAAGAGGAAACCTAGCCAAACCAAGTCAGCCGTTCACCTTTACCTCATCATCAAGAGATTCTCACCAGTCTCCCCCTCTCCCCCTTCTTCGTTTGCCCGGGAAAAGTGTTTAATTACAGGGCACAGCAAATCCGCCAGCATATTGACCCAGCCAAGTGGAACGTGTCGAGTACGGTTTGTTAGAGCGAGTCAGCCGGGTTAACTTGCCTTCCCTTTCTTCTGAGCCTTAACCCTTTGACAAGCTCAGAACGTACGCAAAAAAAAAAAAAAAAATGAAATGGAAAACAGCAAAGACAAATGAACAGATAGCAAACGTCATTAGTATTCAAGTTTGGGTCTGAGGCGAGGGTTAATCGACAACTACGAGACGTTATCTATGGAGCTAATCAAGGGTGACACAGGCAAAGGAGGGAGGGTGATTTTCTTGGCAAGTTCTGTGATAACAAGGGATTAGGTGAACCTTTTGTTTTGTCCCCAAAAAGTAATTTTACCCTAAGAAACATTTGTAAAGTTTGGTAGCTATTTCTGATGTTACAACAAGATTTTATGGATGTTAATTTGTAGGAAAGAACGTACTTGAAACACTTTATATAAAATCAGATTTTCTTCTTTAATTTGTATAAATTTAAAAACCAACCCTCCGCGACTTTTCAGATTGCTTTTACTTTGCCATATGTTGGTCTCCTCATCGTGGCAGTTGTTGTTGCTATCCATGGTCGTCCTTTTGCCATCTGTGGGTCACATGCTTACAGGGTCGCTTTTGGGGATTGTGGATGAGGTTGAGGATGGGGACTACGGTCTCCGGTCTCTGGATTCGGGAGTGTTTTGGTGTGGCACTCATTGGTGCGTATAGTCTGTCGACAGCGACCTTTCGGTTGACTTTCCCACTTTGACGAAATTAAATCTGCAATGCTAAAATGATGATGGACGCGTGTGTGTGCATGTGTTGCGCTTGAATGGCAATTGAAAAAGTCAACAAATAAAGGGAAAAAGAGAGAGGAGATTGAAATAGGATGAGGCATGAAGATGAAGGTTTTTTCTTTATGTGTTTCTAAGTCTTTAAATATTTATATTTCATATTTAAATTTAATGCGAGTCTGGAGACTAAACACAAAGCTCTGCAGTTCTTTGGAACTTTTGAGATAAAATATCATATATATTGTTACAGATGTTTTTATATATTCACAAAGATGATATTTTATAAAGAAAGACTGAAAGGTTAAATAAAAAAAGGTTTAATAATTCCAGTGCACTGTTTTACATTCACATTTAAATGTTGTACTTATTTTCTTAATATATAGTTGTCGTTTAGCTAATCTTATATATTTTTATCTAAATAAAATAACTGAACGTGACCAGAAATATACATTTATAACTAGGTCATTTATGCTGATGTTAATGCAAGCACGCTTTTACCGAGAATTCATATCAATTAATCAGAACTTTCATATATCATATACCATATCATATCATATCATATACTCATTTTGATAACCAATTAATGTATAAGCCAAACAAGTCACCTCGTAATAAATAATTAAACACCCTACAGCCATTAAATACATTCGGTTTGGCAAAGACATTGTTATGCCATTAAAATCTTTCTCATTTTCACACTGGAACATCCTTTATGGTTGTCAACTAACCACATTAAATGCCTATTTATCTTGCATATTGCCAAATAACATTGACAATGCTGAATTGTTGTGCCAAAAGTAGTCTCCATTTGGTTAAGGTGTTGCTTTGGTTCTACAATATTCTCGGCTGTGTGGCAACGAAAGTCCTTTTCATAATCCAACTCGGTGCACATGAATTTATTAATTAATATTTACCCTAAAGGAATTTAATAGAGCCGTTGGTCAAAGAAACATTTATATCAAACCAAAGCACACACATCCCAAGTTCATGCATTACTTGCATTTATGCAAGTCCTTTGTCCGTTGCCTGCAGCTCCGACTAATGCGGCCGTTCAACATTTTAGTCCATGTCCAAGTCCAGATCAGCAGCAGGAGCAGACTCCAACTCTGACTCCGACTCCCAGTCCGTCTCCGAATCAGAATCACAATCAGGGGCGAGTTACGGAATCAAAAGCAGCGACCGAAGCAAAATCAGGAGCAGCAACAACTGTAATGGCTTTAGAGTGAAACACTTTAGTAATTGGTAGCTTATTTCCATCAGCAGGCGGAATGGCTGGAGGGCTTGGGGCTGGGTTAGTGTCCAAAAGGAAGAACTAAAGGAAATGAAGGGACACCAGAGCCAGAAAACAGGGCCAGTTCTGGAGCCAGAACTAAGGACCAAAGCCGGAGCTAACGGCATCACGATTATGCACAAAAGCCCGACTGTCAAGCTTAATGTGAAACGTCGCACAAATGAAACAAATGCAAAAAGCGATAGGTGGGGGGATCGGTATAATGGTCGGGGGAATAGTCTGGTGGGGACAAGAAAGGGGGGGGTTGACAGGAAAATAAAATGGAAATGACACATCTTACACAGCTTTAATACAGGGCTTTATTGTGTTGTTGTTTGTGTGTGCTTTTGGCCAGATAAACTTCAACAGAATCTCCATATATCTATGGTTCTTACATATTTTGTATACCCTGTCGAGTGCAAGGGTATATATGTTATAGGGAAACTATATCTGAACTCGTGAAGCAGCAAAGTTGAGTCTAGATCTTGATGGATTTAGGAACTAATAACAGACTGTCTTTTTGTAGCTTTAAGTTTTCTTTAAAATTTTAGAAAAAATACTATTAACATAAATTAAATTTTCATAGATATAAATTTACTATTTGATTTCATAAAACTAACGAAATAATAAACCTTCCTAAAGCCTTATAATATTTAGGTATTCATTGTTCGGTTCCCTCTGAGATGGAGTGTTACTTCTTGTCTTTTATCTACCTGAAAGGTAGATATATGCGCGTGTTTGTCTCCCACAGGGCAGCAGCACCACAACCAACTAGGGGCAACAAGAAAAGATTCAGGAAAGAGGGAAACGCAAAAAAAAGGTTCCTACTTTGACATAATTAAACGCATTTGAAAGATGAAGATGTCGTCGACGCTGTCGCAAATGGGAGGAACGAGAGCAAGATGAAGATGTTGATGTTGATGGTGGCAACACCCCCTCTCCCCAGCTGAGCCTGATTCATGACATGGCCACGGCTAGGCAAAAGGTGTGGCAATCTGCCACCTTAGCAACCTTCAGCCTCCACTCGTCGTCGTCCAATCTCCGAGATGCCACCACATTGATGATGAAGCTGATTATGTTCGGCTCCCTGGCTATGTCCCATCATCTGCCGCCTGGGCCGTATCTTCATCTTACATTTTTTACTGGGCCGCCTGATGATGAAGATGAAGTGCGGTTGGTTTATCAATATTACACTGATGGAAATA
Organism: Drosophila lini; assembly: GCA_018905715.1. Classification (NCBI taxonomy): domain Eukaryota; kingdom Metazoa; phylum Arthropoda; class Insecta; order Diptera; family Drosophilidae; genus Drosophila; species Drosophila lini. The sequence continues at coordinate 20,534 of JAEIIL010027436.1, forward strand.
AATATTAAGCGGGGATAGAATTTTATATTATTAAAATTTTCTAAATATTTAAACTTATTTTCAAGCCATAGAATAAATTCCCAATTATAAGAAACAATCCTAGAACTAAAGTCTTGAACATAATAATTTCTTTAACATGTCTACGATGATGAATGAACTCATAAATCTTTGTGGAAACTTCTTTGACCATTTCTCTCGGTGTGTGTGTCTATGCAACAGAATTGGAAGTAGCATCCTCTAGCTCACCGGTGGCGCAAGTTGAAAAGATTTGTGCGGCATTCGAGGCATTTTATTTGAGTTATTTAGTTGGTCGGCTGATGATATTTTTCCCTCCTTCCATTCTCGATCGTTGTTGCTTCTCCACAGCCATTGCTGTTGGCATTTTATGGCGGCCATTTCTCTTATTTAAGGTGCGAGCGCATCGGGAATGCCACCATTCCAGTTCTCCCCCAGCCTCTTCTGCTGCTGCTTCAACTGCTTGTGGTTGCTTTTGCTGCCGTTCTTGTTGTTGTTGTTAAATCCATAAATTATGCAGACATTTAGCAGCAGCCACGAGACCGAGGAAAATTACGTATACGCCGCGTGTTCGCCGCTTGTCCGTTCATAATTTAAGTTTTTCCCGCTTTCGGCTGTTGTTTTTGCCATTGTTGTCTCCTCGGTTAGCTGATGTTGTTCTTGTTTGTCAACATGTCTCAGGGTGTTGGCAGCGGTTTATTGTTGCTATTGCTGTTGCTGGATCTATATATATGTATATGGGAGAGTGTGTTTTATTTGTGTGCCGCCTGCGGCCATGGTGATAACTCTGATGACGTTGATGAAAAACTTTTGATTGATGTGGTGGCAAAAACTTCATGTTTGTCATTAGGCGCAGCTAGAAGGAAAATCAGGCAAAGAGGGGGAGCTAAAGGGTTTCCTGGATGCGGTGTATATAGTGTTTTTGTGTTTATGTGTGTGTGTGGGCCATACATATATCGTATCGGCGGAACAAGTTTTTGGCATAACAAACGACAGTCGACAAAAAGTTCTGTGTGCGTGGATGCAGCACTTGAAGAGCTTTGCGAAAAGTTTTGTTTATTAATTAATTGAGGAGGGCTCGTGCATGTGAGTGGTTCGAAGGAGTTTGCTCTGTGCGTAGCCCCGGTTGCTGAGTTTTCCGTGGCAGTGAATTGAGTGGAAAGTTTATTATTTGTACGAAAAATGTCGAAAAATATCCGTAACTTTTTTTTTAAGTTATATTTTAATTAGGGTTTTATTTTTGTGCCACGTAATACTTGCTTATGTTATGAACTTAAGCCTCATAGTTCAGTCTTAGTACACAGGACACGGGACATCTCTATATTTCACTTTAAGGAAGCAACGCATCAATAATTAAATAAATCAATACAATTTTTGATTTCTTTAATTGAAACTTTTATAAACCTCAACGAGATCAACCTGCTGGCACCATCCTCTACCTTACCCTTATTTTAAGCTGCAGCTTTAACTCTAGTTTTACCTGAACCTCTACATACCCTCCTTACACCGGTGCACTCCTCACACCCTGCCCTCCCGTGTGTCCTTGGCACCACCACCTTTTAGAAGTAGGAGCCATTCATTACGGAGTGCTTGCCTTTGCCTAGTTGCAACCAACAATGCCACACTTTTCCCCACTTCGTAGTTCTTGTTTCTACTTTTTATTCTACTCTCTCGCCTTTTTTCCACCGCAGCAGCAGTTTTGTTGGGCACTTTTTAAACTTTTCTCGTTATTTTTGCACATTCGCTTGGGTTTTATGGGCACTGCTACACTAATTACCTTGTTTTTCGGAGAATTAACTTTTCGATTACTGTTGCCACAGTTTGTAACTGCTGCGATGAAGAAGAATAAGACGAAATGGAGGAACTTACAAGTGCGGAAAATAAAAATATCGATGCGGGTTAACGTGATGAAGGGAAACTGTTGTAACGAGTAAATTGTTTCTGGCATTCCATCTGACCTTCTCCCCTCTCGCACATACATTTTTGTACAAAAAAAAAAAAATTATGAAAATATGCTAAAAAGCAGCGGAGAGCTGCAAATCACAGACAGAAACAGTGGCCGCAAATTTTTGCGGTTTGGCAGTTTAAAAGTCCCCCTTTTTGGGCTCCTATGAAGCGCCCCTACTTTTATGGGGGGGCAGCAAATTGAGGTCGACCTTGTTGGGGGGTAGTTGCTTTTTAGGGAGAAAATTTATGCTGCTGCTGCATACATATATGCATATATGTACCCAGCTAAATGAGATTATTAATGAATAAAGAGCGCCTCGAAACGGGTGTTGCCACAGCTGGATCGAATAAAGTTTGTTACCTTATTCCGATTTTCCTTCAAAAACTTTCTCTGCCTTCTTGTGTTTTCATAAAGTTTTTGGCAGACTGTTTTGAAAATGAATTATCTCGAATCGAATTAAATGTTTGCAATGGCTAATTAAGCCATTTAAATTGAAAATTCATAAACGGGTAAAGTCATCTTCTGGACAAGTTAAAAAGTCTTGAAAGTTTTTGCCAAGCCTTTGCTTTGACTTTAAACTTCTCCACTTGCCAACTTTTAATTTTCTTAGACTTGAAAGTTTGCCCTGAAAGTGCAATTAACTAATTATCTCTTTCTTATTTTCTTGCAGAATCAGTTGGAGTCCGTTGACAGTATTAAAGGTAAGGAGACTTTACATTTGCTGCCCTTATTTCGACTTATTGAATTCATTTTAATTAATTAAGTTTGCTGTAAAGATTCTCCTTCTTATCGCAACCGTCATGTAAAAGTGTATTTACTTTTATTCATTTCCTTTTTATGTTTGAATTAATGCCCTGTAATCTATGGGTGTGCTTACGGATTCAATGAGTATCCGAATCCCAATCCCCCAATGACGCATTATGCCCCCAAAGTAGTAATCAGAAAACTATGAACTCTAATTTGTGATTTATGAAAACAAAATATAACCTTTATTAGTCATGATAAATAATTGAACAAGTAATAAAGGGAACTCTTGAAAATGAAGTAGTAAATATTAATTATTATGAGCTGAGTTAGTGCTTCTCTTTTTATTTTTGCAGTTAATAATAAACTAGAACTACTTTATATTTAGAATTTTCAGTTATTTTAGCCTTGTATTGTGACCTTTTAATTGCAAGTTTGCTAACAAATGTTGTCATTACATTTTTCAGTTATAATTTCCTCTCGTACTCAGTCATCTTTTCCTTAAGCTGAGCTGTCAGCAGAGCTCTGTCTCCATCGCGTCCCTTTTACACTTTCCAGAAAGTGAGGAAACATCTTCATGAAGTTAATTACAAGGAAATTCTGCAGTGATTTCTGCTGGCCAGACTAGCAAACGCCCCGAAACTGGCCATCGGGTCCAGATGCGCAGGGACGACTTACATTTTTCTTTTGCATTTTCCTCTTTTTGCCATTTTCAAATGTAATTACATTTCATTTTTCTCGCTTCGCTCCTTTTCGGTCGTTCCCTGCTGCCTGCCGAGTTGGCTGAGTCGTTCATTATCCAAGCCCTGTCCATAACATTTTGTTGCACAGTCGTCGCTAATCTTGGTCGACAAGTTCCCTCCACCAGAATGCCCGCCGAATCCCCTGGCCCTTAACTATCTGTCTCTGCTTCCTGGCGACTGTTTAAATGTCAGTTAAAATCCCATAAATTCCCCTTAAATGACTTCTGTCTGCCGCAATTTCGTTTGCCCAGCGTTGCTGACCCTGGTCGGATATGGGCAAGATGGCCAAGACGAATGGCCAAGAAGAATTGCAGTTGGCTTTGGGGGCTGGAAGCTGGGCTGAATTTGCTCCGAGAGCCGGCAAATCACACAAAAATCGTAGTCTCCTCGTAACTTTGGCTTTAATTCATTCAACGTTTTTTTTTTGTTAGCTTAGCAAGTAAGATAAGAAAGCGTTTTGATCCATCCGTCTTACTTGGCCAAGAATCAGTTGGCAAGAAGAATGAGAAGGCAGAGCTTTCCTACTGACCAATGTTGCAACATACATCTAGCAGCTAGCAGTTAGCAACTTGCAACTTGTGCAATTGGTTCAATAAACTCATTAAATGCTTTCAACTTTTTGTTTCCAGTTTTTACAAGTTTTTTTTTTTTTTTTTGTTGTCCCTATTCATTGTCCTTCGCGCAAACTTTTCCGGGGAGAAATGGCGGTCATTCGGTCGCCATTTGGCTCGTTTTCAACTTGTCGCATTATCCTTTTTATTGTCGTCGACATTTGCAACGCATTATCCTTGGCAGCTATTTTTGTTTTGTCTCTTGGATGGGACAATTTTTCCCCATTTTTTTTTTCGCTGGTGAAGGTTTCATAACTTCGTTTGGAAGTTTGACTAATGCGTGGCATAAAAAAGTATTCCGTCCAGTTGGGTTGCATCAAAGGGATTATAAAAAACCCGTATTATATAAAAATAGAAGCCCCAGTAAATCCAGTCTGTGATTTAATTAATTACAAATGGATTAAACAACCCATTTGCATACTTTGTTAATTAGTTAAGCCTGCCTAAGACTTTGTTGTTTACTTTTTTAGTTAGATTTAAAATGGAAATTTAAGTGAAAAATGTAAAGAATTTAAAATTACTAAAGAAATATGTAAGAATTAAAACATGTTGTATTTTTAATCTTATATTTATTTTCCTTTTAAAATATAAAATTGCTCGTAAACTATTGCCATGATCTCATTCGCACTTGTTCCCATTCCTTGCCAATAAATATTTGGCCCAGAAAGCATTTAACTTATTTGCCTATTTCTGGCTGACTGGCTGGCTTTGTGCCTTGGTCCTCTGCCTTGGCCCCTTGCCAAGCTGTTGGCAAACAATAAATTTTGTGGGTGAATTTAAGCGCGGCCACATTTTAATTTGTGTCAGCCACAGCCGCAGCAGCAGGAGCAGCAGCATCCGTACGAGTATATGGAAAAGCCAGGCAGCCAGCCAGCGGCAGCTTCCGATTCTATGCCTCAGCCTAACACCTTGGGTTCCCCCCTGTCTCCTGCCACCACTCCGGAAAAACCGCAGCATTCATCGTTGCCTGGGTGCGGCTAAAGCCTCAACCATAACTATGATAACGAGTGGCTCAGGCGGGGGGATTCGAGGAGTGGGTAAGGCGGGGGGGCAGGGCAATGTCAATTTATTTGTTGTGCCACCAACCGCAGCTGGCTTGGCTTCCTTGTGTTGTGATTCTTTTGGAGGTTTTGCCAATTTGTCGGTTTCCTTTTCTGGCTTTCTCTCTGTTTTTTACGTTACTTTTTTTTTCTAGGAGCAACGTGGAAATTTCTTATGAAAACTTTGTTTACAACAATCAACCCGCAGTCACCCCGCCTTAGTCCACCCAAAAAATCCCGCTTACTTGCACTTACTCCACCACCAGTATTGAGTTGACAATATTTTTAATAGAAACCCTCAGACTGGCAGCCAAAGTTTTCTTTCACTGGTTAGAAGGGGGAGGAGGAGGAGGAGGAGGAGGTGGTGGTGGTGGCTGGAATAAAGTTGGCAGTCTCCCGCCTGTGTTTGTGTTTCAATTTGTGTGCCTTTTATAAAATTATGCACTTTTGCCAGCTGGAGAGATGTACAAGTTCGGCAACAATTTGGAGCCAATTGAGTTGCAGCTTTTCGAATTTTTGTGCAACGATGTCAAGCTGCCTTTGCTGGAAGATGATATGTAATTTTATTATATACCAGGATTTATTTGCAGACTCAAAAAGTCTAAAATTTCCTACAAGATTAATCTGTCTCCTACAATAACTTTGTTAGCTTAACTTAAACTAGCAACCTAATCAATCTCCTTTTAATTATCTAATTCTTTTTCTAATTTGCAATGCTAATCCCTAGGCAGCTGCACTTCCGATTTGGATTTTAGCCCTGATTACAATTCCATTTCCAATTGCCGTAAAGAGCAGTTGGAATTTGTTTTACTTTTCCTACACTTTGCTCCCTCCGTTCGGTAGTCCATAAACAGTCGTCGGCCCCCTCCTTTGGGCCATTAATTTCTGGCTAAGCCAGGGGAGAGAGTAAAGGGAACAGAGGTTAGTATTACGGCCAACGCCATACCATTATCCATCGAAGGCCATAAAAGCTGGAATGCGAATGAGAACGAAATGTTTCACTCGCAATTTGAGCCGTGTTGTTGTCTCTCATTAAAAGCTGTCAATGGTTCATCATTGTAATTAAACAAGGCAGGCTTAGAAGGGGTGTAGAAGGTGTGAATTATATTGAGGGGTGTGGATTGTTCCCTCACACACACACACTCACACACAATCCATTGAACGATTTAAAAAATTAATTTCTCGGTGACAATAAAATCTTGCCACCTTTCCACTCTTCTGCCTCTTCTTTCGTATGCCTTTGGCAATTTGTAGTCCTTCTTATGTCCCTTTTATTGCAGCAGAGGTTTCCTTGGCGGCAAAGTGTGTAATAAAGCTCAGTTGATAAATGTATATATGTATAAGGTGATCTCATGCTACATAGCTTGGAGGTGCGGCCAGTAAGCTGCCGTTCGGGGACTGCAGTTCCCTCCACTGCAACAGCGATTATAATGGGACAATGTAAGGATTCGTCCTGGGAGTTCTTTTGCCGCAGCGTCATTGTCGATGATAAATGGGAATGGAATAAGAAATGAAAGAAAGAAGGGAAAGCAGGGGTTTCCGTTACTAAAAATTATTGAAATTTAAGTTGAACAAAGAAATGAAAAATTTTAATTAAAAGAATGGGATTGGAATATATAAACATATATTTTATTATTTTAATTTTACAAAACACAATTAGAAGATTTTTTCTTTAACCAATAAGAAAGGAGTTTTTTATTTAATAAGAAACCGTAACTGAAAACTTAGTTTATATCCTTCCTTTATCTCTGTAAAGCAAAACTAGCCAGTTAAGACCTTAATAAGCTGGTCATTAAAGCATAAACCGATGTATTCATGCCAATTCGAATACTATATTCAATAAAGCAAGAGGCTAATAAAACTGAAGAATATTCATGAAGGCAGAACCTGTCCTCCTCCTTCTCATGATGCCGCATATCCTGCTTCCCTTCTCCTTCTTTCTCCCCCAAAAAAAAATAGAGCTTAATGCATTATGAGCTTTTTGGCCTTTTGTGCTCACAGCAGCCGGCAGCCTGCTCCTCTTCCACTTGAGTTGTGTCAATCCCCGGCTAAGACTCTGTTGCCACAATCAAGTTCATTGGCCAAATCCGACCGCACAAACACACAGGAAGTACGAACAGATGTTGGGGCGAGGACTTATTGTGAAGTATCTATAAAAGTCATTAGACTTAAAGTTTTTAGTGTCCCCTTCGGAGAAGCTGGGAAAAGAGAGGTGCGAACGACTTGGGGGGTTAACCTGAAGTGATTTCACCACACACGTCCCTCCATAGCTTGCGATTTTTATTGGTTTGCAGAGAGGGGACAAACAGGGAAAGGCAGTACAAAGATGGCCAAAAGGACATAGGAGGAGCAGCAGCCGCCGCTGGGACATATGGGCAAGGCATGTGAGCAACTCAATAAATCAATATTTGAGTGTGTCTATGCCTTGAGTTTGATCCCCTCTTTTCTCTCTGTCTGTGCAGTAAATGCAATTGTCTCTGTGAAAGGAGGCAGTCCTGAGTCCACAGGACGCAGGACGGGGCTAGGGATGAGGATGCGTCTGCTGGTGGCTGCTCAGCCCGTGGCATTTGAGGAAATGACAGATAAATTTGCTTTTAAAGCGCTTTAAGTGTCGCGCGTTGAGTGAAAGCCAAAAACAAGGATACCGACCCAGGGGCATGGATAGCAGTGGGTTCTGGCCTCTCCACAAAATCCGGAAAAGGACGTAACGCTCGCATCGATGTATAGTAAGGGTGTGTCCTGTAGCTATATGTGCGTGTTTCTTTTTTTTTGGGTTTTATTGCCTGTGTCTGCAGAGGAGATGATTGCAGGCCAAAAGTGGGGAGGATGACAAAGCCACCGTATTTCGCTCATAAAATATTTCAATATTGTAACAGATTTTTTCCTCTCGGCCTTTCTTTTTATATGGGCGGTTTTTGTCATTACTTACGTATTTGTTGCGCATATTTCATTGTTTTTCCAAGCGCTGTGTCAACTTCAAACAAGATTCGGCCAAAAATAAAGTACACAAAGGCTTAACGCAAACAGGACCCCCCAGGAAACAAAACCCCGGCTATCCCAATAAGCTGTTCCCCACGCTTTTTGTTCTCATTTGTTTTAAATTGAAATAAATTGAAGGGAAAGAGAGTAAAAAGTATTGGAAAATCGAACGAATATATGGCGCAAAAAATATTAAACCCGCATATAGAGTATTAAAAATGTATGTAAATCTGTATAGATGTGTGTTCGGTTGCCCCTAATGCTAAAAGTGTTGCAACGCCGAAGGATGCTGTTGGCCCTCAAGTGGCAAGGCCCCCGAATGTATGCTACAAATAATCTGTTTCTGTTTTCCTTGCTGTGTGTGTGTGTGTGTGTGTGTGTGTTTGCAACATTTACATTTGCATTAAATTTCAATTCGCCAAAGAGCTACGAGTAAATGGCAAAAGGGACCCTCCCCCCGATTTACCAGGGAATTTATAACTAAATCCCCGGCATAAGCAGCTGAAATCCAATGGCATTTGCCATGTTTACCCCGATCTCCATCCGGAGCAGCCAGCCAGCCAGTGATGCCCACAAAGGAAGTCAGCCGCCGGAGGACGCTTGTTGGCCATATGTTGACTGGCGGCTGCAAATCCGCCGTAATTTGAATAGGACTACAAGCGGCGGAATAAAATTCGATTCAGATCCCTTCGAATCTATTTAATGGCATCCAAAAAAGGGCGACAAGAATCCAAAGGGTTTTTGCAGATCGAAAACGAAAAGGGGAATTTAATTTTATTATATATTTAGGTATATATAGTAACTGTTGGGTAAATCCCAGTCAAGTCAAGTTGAAGGGTGAAGAGTTTGAGGTATTAATTTGATTATCTCAATTATCTTATTTAATTTTTGTAATAATTCAAATATTTTTAATTAGCTTTTTGGTATAAATACCTTTGGTTTACGTTTACCATAATTCTTTCAATAAGAAATACATGAAATACTTTTCATTAATTGCAAATAAATAAAAATACATTTCATACAACAAATGCTGTGAAATAAATATTTCCCTTACAGCTGGCGAATCATTTGCCTTTTATATTCATTTAATTTCAGTTACCGTTTTTAGGGATTTGTGGATTTCCTGTTGGTCAAATTAAGCCCTTTATTACCCCGTACACATTGTTTCTGTTCTGTCTATTCACCATGTACAGTGTCCGGGGAACCCCACTTTGATTTTCACCCACTTGACATGTTCGGCTCATTAAGCTGTCATTTCCCGTAGTTTTGTAGATTTGTTTGGCTTCTATGTAGTTACAAATCAATTTTGGGATTGATGTCTGGGCAATACCATATATATCATGTATTTTATGTGTACTTGTCCCCTCTTTTACTTGCCTTTTTTTATCACATCTGCAGTTTGGCTCTGCGCAATTTTATTTTGACCCTTTTTTTGTTTTTGATAAGTGCACTTCACGTCCAAGGCGACGTACGTGTGTCCATTTAGTTTTCCATCTGTGCACTGGGAAAAATTATATATTTTTAAAGGTTTAAATCAATTTTGATAATACTTAAAATTTAAAAAATAAAACTATAAATGTAGCTGCTTATTTTCTGCTTAATAATATTTTATATTTTCATAATAAACCTTTATTCACTGTTGTTTTTCTGTCTGCATATATGTTTATACTCATGTGAGCAGTAAAATATATAGAAGTGGTATAAGTGCTCCCTGAAATCACTTCCAAGCTTGACGTTACCAGAGCTGCTTCCCCTTGCCTTTTCGCATTTTCCATCCACTTCCTTCCACTTGCACTTTGGTGACTTTGCCGTCTTCTTATTTTTCGACGCCCCCCGTCAAAGTCGTCTCCATCATCATCATCATCCTTATAGAGCTCTCCCCCACTACGTTTTTTCCCATGGTCGGTTTTTGTTATTGTTTGTTAATATATAGTTCTGCTCACTGCTCTAGTTGTTGCTATTTCTCCTTGGACGCTGCTGTGTGTATGTATTTTACTCACGTAATAACGATAATAACGCTTATTTCTTTCATTTCTTTATACTTTTTTTGCGAACCACTTCCGAGCTCCCCTTTTTCTTATATATTTTGTTTTTTTTTTTCGGGTGAGGCAGGGCAAGATGTCGCCGGGAGTTGTTGTAGTGCGGATGCTGCTGCTACTGCTGCTGTCATGTAATTCTCTCAGAGCTTTAGTAGCATAATATTTATTGTGAAATTTTGTACAGGGTACGAGAGAGCATTTCTTGGGGTATATTAAATAGCAATAAATACTTGGCTTACAAATGAAGTAATATTCTAGCTAATAATATTACTAATATTAAAGAAAATAGTAAGATAGATGTAGCTAAAAATATATCAAAAATGTTCTTTAGTAAAGTAAATAGTATTATGCCAAGGGTTAGAATTATCAAGTACCAACACGTCGTATACTTGATATATGCCAAGCATCTTTGCCGCTTTTGAAGCATCAAATGCGCTTAACTGTTTCTCTCTGACAATCTTTTCCTCTCGTGCTTTCCCCCATTGTGACACGCATAAGGGGGCGGGGCAGGGTGGAAAAAAGTAAAGCAGACAAATTGATAAAAAGTCACAAAATGAAGTCAAAGCAATAACAGACACACAAACACGAATTGATAGAATTCTATGTCTTCACTACAACTTCTTTTTATTCTTGCGGATTTAGTTTTCGCTTTAATTTCTGTTTGTTTTTTTTAGGTTTTGTGTGTTTTTGTTTGTTTTTATTCTTATTTCTTAAGCAAATATTCGGTTTATGGAGTCATGGTCACGTAGTGAGTTGCAGTGGATCATAGCTACGTGGTTACTTCTCTGACCTCAGACAACACGCGCCGGAAAGCGAAGTGTTTACTTTCCATGAGTAGATTTCACTTGGATTTGTTCATAAAAAAATTTAGCTGAGTATATGGTGGGGTTTTAATTTCATTAAGTAAAAGGGAATATTTATTATACTTGTAAACCCACCTTCTTAATTTAAACCAACTCTTTGGTCATAAACACCATTTTCCTAATATTCAATCAATGCACAGTAATTGGCCAGAGGTCACAGCTAATAGATGTAACCGGTGTCACAGACTGATTTAATTATATTTATGTTCAATTAAAGCCATGCCAAGTATGTGTATATGTGCCTCCTCTGGCCCACATCTTCATTAATTTCTTTGTATGTGCATGATAATTACCCGGCCGTTATCAGACATAATTGAACTGCAGTCAATGGCAGTCAGTGTAAGCCACGAAGCACAAACACACACACACACACTGTAAATATATAATTTATACTTACATTATGTGGCCTGGCTTGTCATCAGTTGGGGCATGTTTGCATTTGCCATTTCAGCCGCATTAGAGGCAATCAGGCACTGATGTCTTTCGGCCGTTTGTGTAATGCAATGTTTGATGTTTACCATTCGATGTTCGTCGTTCCATAATTTCACCGGGTCGTCGGCGAGGAGTGAAAAGTTGTTTAGGCCTTGTGCCTTGTAATTATGTGGGTGGCATTTGGGGCACGTACTACAAACAAAAACCGATGGCAAGGGCGCATAAAATATAAAATACTTATCGGCTTTTGCTCTCACCTGCTGTGGAAAATCCTGCCATGCCCTAAGTAGTCATCATCAGTCATGCGTGCGCAGATATTTTAAGTGCTTCCTCCTGGAACGTGCCTTCGAGCAGCTCTAGCCCACAGCTCCTTTTCCCTTTCTCCGAAATCCAGGCAGAAAATGAAATGATGGGCCCAGGGAGTCAAATGCCCGGGTATTATATTATAATGTCTATGCTTATATCCTTCCTGGTTCACAGTGCTGGCATATTTCCCAGCCCATCTAGCCAGAGAATCCTTTAGGCCTGCTCCGGCTGCATTGGCCCGCTTAAGGGCCATAATGAATGGGCACTTGAAGCGCGTGAGTCGATGTGAAATAGTCGAGAGGAGCTGGCCAACTGCAATTGAGCTTAAAGCAGGCGATTATCGATGCGGCGAGAAAATTCCAAAGGGGAGTATAATATGATTAGGCACGAGGAAGGGAAACTGTCTGTGATTGTAATTATAGGTAATGAGTTGGTTAGGAGAGCTTTCTCCTTACAAAATGAATTGATTATGTCAGTAAATAATATGATCGTTTATTTATTTAGTGTATTTTGAGCTTATATAGACTCAATTCTACCTGATTTTAATATGGGTTCTTGGGTCTTAAGCTGGGTTATATTGTTATATTCACACTCCAATCCTGACTTAGCTCTCGAATATGCATAAATTCACTAGAATCCATTGCAATAATGCATCTGTTAGCTGCCGTGCCCGATGTTCCTCTGGGTGTTTATGTTCCTAGTGTTTCTGATTTGGCTTTATAACAGGTCGGCTTCTTCGCATCTAGAGACAAAAGCGTTGAAGCTGCAATGGTTAAGCGCTGCCTTTGTGGCTTTTGTCCTCGCTGTGGGGGAGATGGCTCTGCTGATAATGGTATTGCTATTAAAGTGGCAAGAGATGGAGTAAAGAAAAGCCCAGAGCAGCACTAAGCAGCAGATTCTCGCACACTTTTTTATTTGCTGCTTCTTCCCCCTCAGGAGGACAATGAGTTTAGAACAAATACACATAAATAAAAAAAAATAGCTGATTTTTCTTTTTTTTGGTTGTAGAAAAACACGCTGTATTAGAGGCAGTCACAAAACAAACAAACAAACAATTAACCCTATGGTGTAAACTGGGGTGCGATACGAATTTTCCGGTATTAGGGATGTATTTATTAGGGAATTGTTTATAATTCAGGAGAAGGTGTATCCTATTTTTTATGATTTTAACCAAATAATTATCCTAGTTAACTAATAAAATATATATGTAATAAAATATTTATCCCAGTTAGTTAAATGCTTTTAAATGTTAAATAAAGCTTTAAGTTCGGTAGTTATAAAAATATAATAAAGTATTTTTTCGGTTATCTAGACTAACAATGACTTTATTAAATTTCCTTCTAAAAAGTTGTATAAAATATTATTTTATTTACTATAAAAATACTTATATAATAATAATAACATTAAATTAAATTCCTAAATATATTCCATGGGTTAAGTTTTCGGCCATGGTCCCTTCAAGGTCAGGCCAACTAATACATTACGGGCCATTTATTTGAAATGCTCTCATCTCGCCATTTACCCTCGTCCCCTCATTTCTCCGCCTCCCTCCCCTTTCAAAGTATTCCCCGGAGCTGATTGTCAAGTGTATGAAATATATCAAAACATTTGGCTGTGTTTGACAAGCAGTCAAACTCCTTGAGCGGCCGTTCGTCAAGAGTGCTGGGAAATCTGCCTCTCGACGGCACTTTCCCGGCATCCGACCCAACCCCAGGTCCACAGTTTCCCGCACCGAAAGAGGAGAACAAAAAAGGAGGGGTGAACAAAAAAAAAATAAGAGGAATTCGCAAGAAATTTCATTTCCTGATGCTCAACTGGAAAACGGAGGGCTCACGCTGGCAGCGGAGAGAGATCCAACCCCAAAGCTCTCGGTCCGGAGTCCTGGACGGACTCAGGCCCCGAGCTGTACTCATTTGGCTTTAACATAAAACCAATTTAAACTTGGCCAAGTGGGCGGATGGGTCTTCGGGCGAACTGTTTAACGTTCCTCAATATGCAGACAGACAATAACAAACTACCGCGCGCCAAAAAAACGAGAACGAAAACGAAAACGTAGAACCATTTTAATTTCATTTCAGAGCCGTAATTTTAAGTTCGAGTTTCAGCGGCAGCTCGCCCAGTTTTCCACCTGTCCTTGGGGCTGACTGGGACTGCCTGCCACTTAATACTCGTGGGAAAAACAACAATGGTAATCCTCCCAAAAGAAAAGAAAAAAACAGCAAGCTCGGCAAAAGCGCCAAGGCAAACAGCTGATGGAGAAACTTGATAATAACTCGAACTCCAACTCGCTTGCTTTCTGGCTTTATTCCTTAAGACCCAAAAGTTTCCAAAAGGGGGAGTTGCTGGCGGATGTGGCACGTTTGCACCCATCCCCCTTTTCGCCGCTCATCCCGCTTGTCTCTCATAATTGCGGAAGATTGTGAAAATTAAGCGACTTGCTCTCATAATAAAAACCAGCCCAGTCTCCTCCTCCCCTACGATAACGATTAAGGCAACAGATTTATTTTAGACAAACACACAACCACCACACACCACACGCCACACCGTTCTACGTGTGTCAGGACATGTGATTGTGGCCTAGCCCCCAACAGGTGACACACTCGAGCTGGAGCTTCCTGCCTCCCTCCTCCTTCGACTTAGTTAAGTGCAAGTGCAATTTAAATTCCAAATTTGTTAAACTGTCACAAGTGTTTTGAATACGAAATGAGTAGGTCTCGCATAAAGACAGTGCCTGACGTAAGCATAATGTGAATTTTGGAATTTGTGGAGAGTATTTTCTAGTAGATCTTTGCTCTCTTTTATAAGGCGGGTCTGCAAGTTATAGGTTGTATAAAACACAATTCATGGAGGTGTTTAAAAAATTATATATAATTACCTATGATGTTATTTTGACCTCTGCTAATTATCATTAAATTCTACAAGGCTATATATCATAAAATCAATTAAAGATTAGTCATGTTT